>VYZW01061444.1:1220-14156 GCA_013401315.1 Balaeniceps rex
TTGCCAGAATGAACTGTGACGATGTTCTTGACTCATCTTGCTATGGAAAAGATAAGAATAGGAAAAGCAACCCCAAAGATGCTTTGTTCAACTTCCTGATAATATAGCTAGCCCAGGCAGAATATTTTTAATTAAGGTTGCCGAATCATCGTACAGACCACATAGCAAACAGTTGAATGCTACAGTCCTACCTTCATAAGGGGTATCTCCACTCAAATTGTGTGGAACAACTTTGTTTGCCTTTAGTGATGTAATCTGAAGGGTTCTGTGGTAGGTTTATGGGCTTATATTCAAGCTTGCATTGATTCAACAAAGTGTTTATGTATTAAATGCTTTGTATACTAAAGCCCTATAGCTATTGCAGCACCTGATGTAGTGAACTTCTAAGTTCCCTCTCTTGGATCATGTCTCTAACCTGAGACCAAGAGAATTTTTTTTTTACCTTCTGGTAATAGGTAATCTTAAACTGTATATTCTTAATTCTTCCCAAGATAGGAAGGTACTCTTTTGAGGGGGTGATGATGAGAGCTGCTCTAGATACAGTGGTACCCCAGGAAAAAAGACAAAGGATCAGAACAAAGGATACTAATTTGTAATATCCTAGTTTTATTTGTTCAGATAAATAGTTTAGCCCATACTGATTGAGTTTTGGAGCAAGTTAGGCCTTTAGAAGTCTTACACTGACGAGGACTTAAGAGAAGCTGAAGGACTGAAGCATGTACAAATAAGAAATAAGTATTTGAAGGTTTCATCTTTCTTCTCTGCACTCATTGGTTAACATCCAAATCCATGAAAGAAGAGATGAGACAGTTTAGCAACTTGCATAGGAACTAGCAGTGGGAATGTCCAGTTGTACCAAGACTGTCTTTCTGATCATACAACTCGGCATTCACTGTGGATGCTTCATAGTAACTTTCTCAGCCAGAAGCAGTTCATAAGAACAGTGGCCAGCAGTCCACTACTTACTGCTCATGATAAATGAAGTATCAGTTATGAATTCCTTGTTTCTTGTTAGTTTGCTGTAGTTGAAATTTAGCAGTAACATTCTAGTGTGTAGTGGTAATTGAACTTTGGTGTCTCTTAAATTATTTCTGCTGAATAAGCCAATCTACTACACTCAGATTTCTTCAAATGGGAGAACATAGTTGTTGCTTTATCCTGTTGGTTAACAACTTTTATTTTGGTACCTGAATTTTCTATTCAATTTTTAAACGCATACAGATAGTTTAGTGTCACAGGTATGTTACTGGATATCATCATCATCATCACATGAGTAGGGTATAGTTTCATTGACTTTAAGATGGAACAAGTAGCAATTCTGCCTATGCCATCCCTTTCCATGTGGTAGCACAAGCATTTGTATAATCTAGCATTCTTAGCAGCGTAGTTTTCAGCAAACTTACTACACTACCACACAACTGTTCATGTGAGGTTATGAGAAGAGGAGCAAGCATTGTGAAAGAAGATGTGGACTAGGGGTTTCTTCCTTATTAGTAAGAGATGCTAAAATAGTTTTAGACTGCAAATAAACTCAGGCCTTAGTGCGAAGGACCACCATTAATTCCTTTCTCACAGCTCCTTAACTAATGCAAAAAAATTGTGAAGACTTAATGAGTCTATACTTGGGGTAAGAAAAACTACTTTAGAGTTCAAGTCTACAGTGGCAGCAAAGCGTTAATTTAGCCACACTTGAACTGCATTTGATACTCGTAGCCCTGTGTATGCTGTCTGCTTTGTGACAGCATGTTGAGGGTGAAAGCTCTGAATTCAGGGAAGCAGCAGGGAAGTCAAATACTAATGTGGGCTGGTTGCCCTGTTTTTCAGTGTGCCTGATGTACTGAGCAGCAGTTGAGAGTCTGTTCTCTTCTCTTCTCCAAAGGAAGGACAGTACCTACCTCATAGGAGTGACACAAGGGCTGTTTCAGGAGTGTTTTGAAGTTACTTGAGACTTGCACAATACAATTCCATGGAGATAGTAAGACATAGCACTAGTGTAACTTGATGATAACTACATAGATTCATGTTATACCAGTTTAATCCCCTCACAGAACAGAATTTATGAGCTTTACACTAAGACTTTTCTTAAATACACAGAAGAATTGCAATTAACTTACAAAGGAGAGCAAAGCCAGAAAGATCTTTCAGTTTCTGCAAGAGTTTATAGGTGGGCTAAATAACATTCTTCTCACATTTTTCCATTTATCTCTAAATTTTTCCAGGGATTTTTTTTAATCAAGTGATATAGATGATTGTTTGTGTAGATACAATCAACAGTCAGTTTAAAAATGACTGATTGTTTTGGATGATTAAGTTCAGATGATGTACTGCAATTGAAATGTTAAATTAACATTTACTTTCTTACCTGCTGACTTTCATTTATAAGTGAGATCAGATCTCTTGAAAATGGCTGCAGGTTTTTTGTAAAGTAAACTTGATTTTTTTTTTCTTAGCATTGTGTAGCTTTTTTTTTTTAAATAAAGCATGAGTATGGCACCAAAAAGCCTGAGTGGTATGCTGGTGCTCTTTTCCTTGATAAGCAACCTGTAGTAGCAAATATGCAAAGAGTGAAAACATGCTACTAAAAAACTGCTTTTTCTACAAGTGTATTTGGAATGGGAATAATAGCAAGGAAGTATTCTGTGATGTTTTGGACAATGGACTAATATTAAGATTAAAATTCTTTATAAGAATAAGGGAGGGCCCTGGGAAAACATTCAGTAAATTCTTGAATCCTGATCTGTTAAAACTGAGCCATAGTCCCCTACATTTCCAGAAGGAATAACCTATTGTTAAACTGTAGGCAGCATGAAAAGGATCTGTTAAGATGCTTAAAGGCTGCTGAAGCACAAGGTTATAACAAGGCCAAACCCCTATAGCTTTAAAGTACATGCCACTGTCTGACCAAGCAAACAATAATATTCTGGGCAGTAATACTGAAAGTAGCAGTTCAAGCAGGTGTACCACATCCAAACAGAAGAAGGTAAGACTTGCTGGGAAAAAACACGGTTTTCTTTTGCTTTTGTTAGCTTAAAGGATGCTGGGACTCCTGTATTTGCAAACTACATCTGTGGATAAATAAGGGAAAACTTAAAAGCAGATGTGTTAAGATGTATTTTTAGCTCCCAGGGAACATAAAAATAATTCTCAAATTTGAAGTCTGCCTCATCTTTCCCTGAAAAGATCAAGGTAGATTTTTTGAGACTTAATATTGGTCTCTATTCTTTCTAAGCGAGTCATTGCAGTCTTAATTTCAGTAGGCTATCTTTCTGTCCCCTCATGTTAGTAGTCTTGATTATAAATTTATATTAATCAACATGCAGTAAAACTTCAGCATTACAACATTCCAGTCCCTTAACTGGTGAGAGAAAAGTGAAACTTAACCTGTCTTTCCTGGTCACTTTTGGTCTGTTCAGCTTATATGGAAACCACAGCTTGTCCTGGGTCTTAACAGAGTTTTCCCTGTGCCGCTTAAATTCACATAATCACATAATGAAACTGTAACTTAAGAGCTGGCTCTTTAACTATTCTCTTCACTATGTGAATGTAGATAGCCACGCAAGTGTCTGAACAGGAGGAATTTTCAAGATGACCTCAGTGTATATTCTAGTGAAACAGATACAGTCCTGCCCTACAGGGCCTGGATAGAGCTAGACAGTATAGTTTTCATGCAGATAAAGCTGCATTGGTGGACCATGTGTGATTAAAGCGTTTACCCTGATGATAGAATTAATACAAGGTTCACTAGATAGAAATTATTACAGCCAGCAATACCAAAAGCTGCCAGCTGAGGGATCTCCCAAGCCAGTGGCAGCTGCTTCTCAGAACAGGCAAGTCCAAGAGAGCTTTAGTCCCTTCTCAAAGAGCAGCATCTAAGTGGATGGGCTAGAGCAACTGTGTCTGGCTTTTCTTGATCATTCTTTGCTATATCTTGGTCACTGAGGTAAGTCTGAGCACTGCCTTTTTCTGTGCTTTTAAGAAAATAACTGACAGTGTGAAACTTAAACTCTGAAAAGCTGTAAATGTCTTGCATTTGCCTCCAAAAAAAAAGAAGTCAGGGCTATAGCTGTCTACAGGGTCAGCCTAAGGTGTTGCAGAAGTAGGGGTAATAGTGATGCTGCATACACACTGCCTCTTCATCATCTGGTTTCCTGGTCCTAGGCTCCTCAGCAAGGTTTCCTGCACTTGAAGTTACATTAAATCGGGCCATTTAACTCCATGTGCACCTTGACCATGTTCAGACACAAATAGGTCCACATGCTGTCTCCAGCTGGAGTATCTTTTCTATGAAAGCTGAACCAAAGAGTCCAGTCTATCCAGAGCAGTGAAGCGTGCTTCCTTGGCGTGAGCCTGGATCCACAGCATGACAAAAGCAAGCAGTGCACAGGACCTTACCATGACAGCACGCTTGATCCCAACCTCAGCTGGCAAGCTCACCAGTAAGTTTAAGAGAGACAGAAAGAAAGAACAAGCTGTGTTCTTTAGCAGGAGTCTACACACAAAGGAGGAAAGTCTTAAAATACCCTATTGCAGGTTTCCATTGGAAAGGAAAAGCTAGAATTTAAATAGCATCCGATGACTACCGCATATAGTATGGCAAATGTTGCCACCAAAATAACAGGTTATAATTAGAAGCAAGTGTAAATACCCTAACAAACTTGATTATGAAGTGTGTTATATTTTCCTAGAGCCACTATTTAAGACTTCGTTAATGCTTGGTTGGTTGTAATAGTCATTCATTCATAGAGAGTGGAAGCATTTCTCACAGCTGGCAATGACATTTTGCCCAACTAATCCTAACCGGCTGCTACTATAAACAAGCTGAAAACCAGGAAGCACATCTTGCTGTCAGGCACCACAGGAAAGGCAGTCTTTCAGAAAGAAAAAAAAACCAAATGAAACAGGATTTAGCTTGTATTTTAAAAACCACATGACACAGGGACCATCTCCTTTCCAACCTATTTGTAGTCTGACGGGTTGTGATACTGCGGCCACCTATTGCCGCCACCCCCAACTAAAAGGGTATTTTGAGGATGAAGTATGAGGCATTGGTTGTGGTCATATAGGCAGAACCACTGGCTTCACTGGGTAGTGTTACTCCATGCTCATACAGGGCGAGATATTCCTCAAGGTCCTGGTGAGACTGAACTCCCTCTGCTCCTGTTGAAAGCATCTCACGGGGTGTCATTTACTGTTCCTTTAGTGAGGTGCAGCCCTCCTCATGGTTACTCCAATTTTCCTTTAGTGACAGTCACCAAGGACCGTCACCCCATCATTGCTATTTTGTTGAATTTGTAGAATTGCACCAAAACCAGATGTTACTGATTCACTGCAGTGGTAATAAGTACAGGCCACCAAGGATCTGTTGACAAACTGCAAAACAACCCACAGCTGCAGTTCAGTAAAGTGCTGCCACCAGGACCCCTGGGAGGAGCTGCTATTACTTAATTAAGTACCTTCATTTTTAAGCAGGTGTTTTACAGCTGCTAAAGAAAAGCTGTGTTTTGGTTCAGAAGAAAAGAGAAAAAAAAAAACACCACACCTTCAAAACTGTTTGAGAGGTGCATTCACCAAAAAAGTAACAACCAAATGCATTAAAAGCAGCACGTGGCTCTGCACCCTGTGCCAAAATGCATTACCAGGAGGTGTACAGGTTGCTCAGTTCTCCACATCCCTTCCTTTCCCTTCCCTACAACCCCAGCAAGCTTTTCTAACCAGCTCAGCACTGATTCTGGGCTTCAGGTAGCTGTGCTAGAAGGCCTCTGTGGTTTCAACTCCAAAAGATACTGGCAGATAATGATCTAGACAGGAGATCAAAAATCAAACTCACTGTGTTGTGGTTCAGACTTCTTGTGGATTGCTGTGTATACACAGGCAGCTTGATACTTTGATTTTCTCCAGCTGTGGAGTATAATGGACCTGATGTATGTAACCTTGAAGCCTGTAAAGCTTTACCCATGTAAGCATCTTGAAGGCAACAGCTGAAATGATGTTAAGTATCCTGCCACCAAAAAGGGATTTGCTGGCAAAGTGAGCAAGTGTATGAGTATTGTATCCCACTCGGCAGCAGCTCACGAGATAGCACATGTCCCCCCATGTTCTGCCTCCTCCCCAGCTGCTACCCAGGAGCAGTGTGCATCAAGGAGGGCTGTGCTTAAGTAGAAATACAGAAAAATGCCAATGAAAAAAGTTATGGTTTTTTGTTAACAGACAGGTTTTACCCAGTCACTTTTCCATTCCCAAGCACAGGTCACATGGTAAAGCTTGAGTTGCAAACACCGAGGAGAAATATTTATTGGTCAAAGCAAGCCTACATCTCACAACTAGCACTGCCGTCACCCTAAAATAAAATACAAGTATTTCTTGTGGGTGCAGATTCATTAAAAGTCAGATGCTGCTCATTTAAAACAACAAATCTGGTTGCAAACCTAAGCTGTCATCATTCTCTGTACAACCAGGTAACAGGAGATGGGAGGAAAGGTTAACACATTGATTCCTTTAGTGACCCAAATGTAACTGAACTCGTTCCTGTGCCCACTCCTTGCCTTGCCCGAGGGCAGGGGCTGGTAGCCCTGTGTGCACACACACGCTCACGCAGGACCATTTCTTTGCACACTCACTGCGGAGAGGCACATTTTGCTATTCTTCGTATCACGCATTATAGCGGGGCCACCGACCCCTCTGGCTGACGGTTTGTCCTAACCTTCGCACATTTTTACGAGTAGCACGGCCACGCTCCCTGTGTGGTTACAGGCTAAAAATTACTGACGGACAGTCAGCCCACAGCAGAGCTGGCCTTTACCACAATAACCACTGCCTCTGAGATTATGAAAATAGATCAGGCCTTTCATGATGAAAAGCTTTTTCTCCAGCAAACTTCTCTCTTACTTACAGCCTCCTCTTAACTGATGTTCGTAAGCAGCTTCACAACCCTTTGCTGAAAGGCCCTAGCAAAGTTCAAACGCTTCCACAACAGCGTATTCCAAACACCCATCGTCCAGAATTTCCTCATACACTCCTGGCAGTTTTCCCTGCCAAACGAGAGACAAATCTGGCACAGGAGAAATAAACAAGCAGCAGAGCAAAGGAGAAAGCTATTTTCAGTTCCTACTACTCAGAGGATTGCTACAAGGTTTTCTACCACATTACACAGTGAGGTTTGGTGAGCCAGAGAAGTCTTCCCACTTACTAGTATTTAACATATGAAAAACTCCTGCTTCCTTTGAATGTGGTGGGTTTTTTTAGACCGAGAGGGGACTTGGGAACTGAAAGTAGGAGGCAATACTAGAATTTTTGGAAAGCTTCAGTAATGCTTCTCAACTCCATCTTTACTTAGTTTCAGCTCTACAGGGTGATTTCAGATGCATCCTGAAACGAAGGCACCTTGGCCCCTTACCTAGGAATACTCTGAAGGTTTTAATTTGCCTAGAGAATTCAATCAACTTTTTCCTCTGTCAGGCACCCCATTAACACACGCGTGCAGATTACGTGTCCCTTACCTGACGTGACACATGCAGCCAGCAACAAGCAAGGTAGATGTTCCTGTATCTGTCAGGCATCCCATTCTGTACAGTAACCTGCCATCAGCCTGTGTCTTCACTGATGTCTTTGAGTGGGCCAACTTCCCTCTTCCGCTCCACTATCTTTCTCTCAGGTGTTAATCTGCTTAATTTCTTTGAAAAAAAAAAGAGATCTTACTGGGAAAATAGTTTCATAAATATCTTTGTGCAATACAGAACTGCTGCTTTTTCTTATTATTCAGCAGCGCACAAATGCAACATTGCTCTCCTTGTCCACATCCTATCCTTCACCCCATCCCTTGCTTTAAGCAGGCCTCACTGCCCAGGTGAAGCCACTGATGAGCCCTGGCAGCACATAGGGATGCTCTTGCAGCCTTTGCACCTGGAAGAGGTGCAGCTGGTGAGAGATCCTAAACCACCAAATAATTCTGCCCCAGAGCACTCCTCTCTGTGCTGTGTGTCCCCCCCCAGTCCTCTAGTAAGTCCCAAGCAAATGTGTGCACCACAGGACCAGAGTCCATAACTTTCCACAGGACCAAGGGCACACACCACCAGTGTCTGACACCCACTCAACATGTAGGAGAAAGAGCTTGTGGTTACTTGGTATAAATCATCCTTTCAAGACTGGTGAGAAGGGGTTAAATCACCTAAAACTGCATTCCAAATAACACAACCCTCAGCTGAGGTGGCTAGGAAAGACACCAGTGTGGCCATGTTGAGAAAGGCCAAGAGCTTCAAACTTGCTGAGTCTGTGCATCTGCAGGACACGCTTTAGGCTCTGGAGGGGGCTGCATTAACAAAACACTTTTCCTACCCATGTTCTTACTTCAAAACCAGAGGAACAGACTGCCACCATATACCTCCTCAGCAGAGCTGTTGCCTCAGGAATCCCAGCTGTGCTGAACCTCCTGCCATTTTGGGGATATTTCCACTTTCTCCAATCCTGTGATCCAGCAGGGCACTAATTGCCTGAGACTAGGGAAATCCTGTGGTCTGCCAGCAAATCTGCAGGTATCAGTGGACACTGGTTTCCAGATCATGACAATATGCTCCTGGACATTTGTTTCCCCTGTTGCCTGCGTGCGCAAGTGAGGAGTGAGGAGGGCAGCTCCAGTGTGGGGCTGGAGGCCAAACCCAAACCCAAGAACTCCAGAGCATGCCCAGGACCCAAAGTCCAGGGGTCACCACAGTGACATGGTGCTATCAGATGCAGTGCATACACAGCCAGGCAACCGATCATCTCCCCAGGTCAGCCACAGCACAGGCAGTCTAAGATGGAGGTACCTAGTCAGATAATGTCAACCCACTAGCAGGTTAGATACATACCTTTTCCCGCACACACACACACACACAAACACTTTCTTCCCCCGTCCCCAAACCTCGGACCACTTTTTTGTGAAACATTCAGCTCCTCTCTGACATGAAGGAGGTTTTCAAAAGCTCCCAAAGTCAAAATGTGGCTCTTCCACTTCCCTTATTTAAACAGATAGGGGAGCAAAACCCAGCATCTTCCTTATTGCCTGTTTCACTGTTGCAGCACAGTTGCAGCGAGCCTCTCCCCTGCGCAGGTGATTGCAATTACTGCCAAGGAAAGGGACTGGAGAGGAAAAGCCCTTCATGCAGCTCCTAGGCTGGAGAGCTCAAGTGACCCACGTCACCAGAAGATACTGGTGCGTTGTACAGGTTTTACTCACTTTCCTCCCTGATGTTGGCTGCTCAGGTAGCCAAGTCTTGGGAAATGCCAGCACGGCCCATTTTTCCAGAGTCTGGCAGTTAGAGATGTCCCGATTAAACAATCCAATCAATGCACTTCTCCATCCTTTTCTTTTCCTGCGTTATCAGAGTGGATGATAAAAGACGGTGCCTTTAGACTGACATACAGAAAGTGCCAGTTATTCCGTGCTGGGGTCTTGCATCTCCCCTTTGCAGATAGTCCAACCCTCAGGGTTTCCAAAAGTGACGTTGTTGATCCCATCTTAACTCCCGATCTCTACAGAAATGCCTAAAGAAAAAGCCACGTGTGATTCCCCAAACCGGAGGCTTGTGAACAAGGAAAGGTTTCAAGCAAACTTTTGCCCCTTGTCTTCCTTGCTAGTTGAATCGTGACTAACCTAATTTTGTTTGAGAAAGACTGTTTTCAACAGAACAGGGCCAAACACTATGTTAGTAGTATCAACGGCAGATCATTTCTCATTGTATTCACTTTCTAAAGATCTAAGTGTAGGTATACAGCCCTCCCATCCCCCAAATCCTGGGTACTTTGTGACAGCTGGATAATGGAAAACAAATATTTTTATTCCTTTCTCTTTACCAGTTTGCATTTCAGTATCAGTAAATATACAAAAGACGCTCCAACCAGGCTCCAAATCCTACTTTGGGACGGCCAGTTTTTGCCCAAGCCTGCTATCTCAAACCAGCCCTCCTGCCCATCCCCATGGTCCACAGCCCACAGATTCATATTCCCCACTTCCAAAAAAACTATCCTCCTGGCGCCCCTCGTCACCAAGGCATCCCCGCGGTGGCAGACAACCTAGGTCTTCCCCAAATCTTAATGCTCTGGGGCGAGCACGTGGACTCCACACCTGAGGCACTGCTGCGAGAGAGATAAGACACACAACATGGGGGCTGTGCCGCTCTCTCTAGCCATGTCAAGAATTAACCTGCGGCTTCACCTTCAAAATGGTGGGGAAAAAAGCTTTAGGGAATGAGGCAAGGAAGCAGCAAGTTGGAAGAGGCACACGGAGACACCACCACCTCCCCATCCCTCTGTCAACCTGATGTTCCAGGCCAGCTCTAGCTACCGCTGCCACAGGAGTTAGTGCGGGGAGGAGCGAGGGAGGAGGAGGGAGAGGGAAACGCCAACAAGGAGCAAAGTTCAGCTGGCCTGCAGGATGCAAGAAAAGCGGGGAAATTCCCTGCTCAGGGATGGTCACAAGATTAGGCGGAAGGAGAAATGGGCTGGGTACACAAATTGCGCCCTCCCGTGGCCAAGAACCATGTTGTCTTTTTTGTAAGTAAGTCACAATCACCTCCGAGCCACATAAACTCATCCCATTTGATTTTACACCTCATGACAGGTCCCCACACCTTGCATGTTCCCATCCGTCTCACAAGAGGAGGGGAGATTTCTCAGGCCCATGAGTAGGAGAGGGAAGAAAGTGATTTTCTGCAGGTTTCCTCCCTCAGAAATCTCATTTCCACCCCTTCAGCCCACCCAGAGGTAGTTCACAGAGCCCTGCTTCATCAGATGTCCTTGGTTGGCGGCAGAGCTGGCTGGCTGACTGGTTTTCTTTCAACCTGTCCCTGTTGGGTGGTGAGGGACCAGGTCCTCACCAGAGAGTGCTGTGGGGAGTTTTAACCTCTGTCACGAAGGTACGGGAGGCTAGAGGGAGGAAGGCAGCAGTGCTTTACCCCCTGGGTATGTCTCTCTCATTCCGAATCTGGTTCACTCCTCTACCAGAGCCAGCCATCCCACCAGGACTTAGGAAGATGTGGATGCTTCAGCTTCGCTGCAATTCCCTGGCCTCCAGAACCGGATACGCAACCCGGAAGATTCTTTGGCTCGCTGTCCCGTGAAATGTTTTATTTATAGGAAAGCATATAAAATGCAGCTAAGGTGGCTCCAGCAAGCTAAACCAAAGGATTTCTCTTTTTGACACATGCACGTGGCTTTCGAACACATCCTGAAGATTTCACAGCCAGTCACATTTATGTAGAAATAAAACTACGGTGGCAGAAGCCTACTTCGTTTACACAGGAAATGACTGATATGCTGTTAATCACCACAAAGTGCCAGAAGGACGCTCACCTACGTGA
Source organism: Balaeniceps rex (assembly GCA_013401315.1). NCBI lineage: Eukaryota > Metazoa > Chordata > Aves > Pelecaniformes > Balaenicipitidae > Balaeniceps > Balaeniceps rex. The sequence goes on from VYZW01061444.1 coordinate 12,554, forward strand.
TCACGGGGCTACAGTTAATAAAAAAAAGGACAGAGAACCCTGACCCAGCACCTGTGCAGGAAAATCAGCATCTAAGTACCTTCCTGCTGTCTTTGGTTGCTACATTAAGGAACCGCACTGAGAGAAAAAGCACCATTTCAAAGGGGCTTGACTACCAGAAAATGGTGGTCACTGGTTTGACTGTAGTCAGTGGTCTGACTACCAGAAAATGGTGGTCAAAATGAACGTGAATTTTCAAAGTGCTACAATCATCTCCAATTCAAACTCAGTCCAACTGAAGGAAGAGAAACAGCGATGCCATTTACACAGATAAGCTCCAGCTTGTACGTCGTCCTCTAGCAGAGAAGTCTGAAACCAAGTTACAACAAACCCACAAGAAAAGCCACGTCCATTTTGTAACCTATAATTTTTAAATATAACATTTTATTGCTTAGATGGTTTGATACAGAACAACTTTTACTTTTTATTTTGAATTTGGAAGTACTGTACAACTGAATAAAAAGAGGAATAAAAGTACCAAAACAAATGTGTGATTCTCTGTTCATGTGGCATAAACCAGTCTTGTACACAATTCGTAGCAGCAGTTTAAGTTCCCTTTAGAAAAATATGAATTCTACACATTTATTACTGTTTCCTGCATGGGATGAAATCACTAGGATTAAACTTCCTTCGTGGAGAGAGAGAAGAGAAAGGAGACACACAGGAGGAGAGAGAAGATGATGAATCATTCTGAAAATGGAATCAGACTGTCACATAGCCCCCAAGAGTTATTTCACAACAGCCTCAAACAAGGTTCTTTTTTTTTTCCTTTTTCCCGTGTTTGTTTTTTTTTTTGCGCTTTCACAGTCAAGTGCTTAATGTAGTGATTGAATTATCTCAATGTTAAGTCCATTGCAACTCAGGCAAAAGAATTTCAGAAGATCCTTTTTTTGTTTGTTTTTTGTTTTTTGTAAAAGCCCTGAGAGAGGAAAAAAAAATAAAAAGATTCAAACAAAAATCGTATAGAGACAAATTAGCTGAACATGCAAACTAAAGCCTAAGATTCACCCATAGTTTAAACACATTATAAATTTCACAGTTTAATATTGGGGGAGGAGGGGAAACAAAAAAACCCAACAACAGCAACGGTTCTCAGTCAAACTCAACTAATAAAAATGTCAATAAAATGTGGCAAGATCTTATACTCTACTAGGATATAGATAAAGGCTAAATAAAGCTTTAAATCAATAGTGATTATTGCTAGCAGATGTCCCGGCAGGCTGCTGGGAATTAATTACTTGCTACATTGTTCTGCAGCATATAGTTTAGTAATGGCTTCTCCCCCACAGTATTGCGCAGTTTAGTGTGGAGAGTTGCAAAAAAAAAACCAAAACCAAAACAAAAAAAACCAAAACGACAAAAACAAAAAATACCCAAAATAATAATAATAATTATTATTATAATTATAATAGTAATAACAATTTAAGGGATGCGTGAACTGGTTTTAATTAAGTAGAATGCACCTGGGTAGAGTTTCAAATGAATCATTGGTTGCGATTGATTTATCTATATCTGGCGTTAGCTTCGTTTCTGAACTGGTTCAAACATCCCTATTTTAAAAAAA
>VYZW01061444.1:14211-134777 GCA_013401315.1 Balaeniceps rex
AAAAAAACAGCAAAAAAAAATAGAAATCACATATACCTCAACCATTTTTTCTTATTCTATTTGCAAGAATATTACTCGAGAACGTTTCTCTTCCTTTGAATTCTGGACAGTGAGATTTCAGTCTCCAGAAATTTTCGGAGAATTTTTAATATAGATATAGATATATATAGATATATATATATTATATAATATAGACTGGGTCCAAGGCCCACTTCCTCCATGTCTGGTNGCAATGCTATTATGGCTCTGTCTGTCCCAGAGGTCATGACTGAAGGACAATTAACAAACAACAATAAGGACAACAACAACAAGGACAACAAAAAACGCTGGGCACTCCTAAAAATGCGCAGCTACAGTAGGATACATTTCACTTAACCCCTTCAATATTGGTGGCTGGAGTGTCACCTGTTGCCGGCAACAGGAGCCATACGGAGAAGTTCCAGCTGCCAGCATTAAAGGGGTTAACCTATTGATATGAAATTTAGACACACACCTCAAGTCTTCAAGCATCAACCCCAAAATCTCAGGAAGAATTCTTTTTTTTAATTTATTTTATTTATTTTTAACATGTCTTAGATCTGTAGTTTTATTACCAGTAGTATTTTCTTGCTCTAGAACATGACAGTAGCAAGATGACGGTAAGGCTCGCATTTCTCTCTTGCTTGCTTTCAACTGGAAGACGGAGTAACTTTGCTCTTTAAGTAACACACGCTGTCACCGATGTGATTGCAACAAGATTAACCTAGTACTCGCAGTGCCTTTCTTACGCACTTGGAGGGGCCTTACACGGCCCCCTTCTCGCACACCTCTCCCCCCAACATGCACGCAACGCAACGCACGCACACGCACCCACCCACACGCACGCACTCGCACCCCACCACGAGTGAGATGTTCCCCTGTACCGGTGTGATGACACCTCGCTGGCCTCCATTTGACTCTCCGGTCAGAGGAAGGGTTTCATTTAAAGTACAGTAGAAGAGCTGCAACATAAGAAGAGGAGCTGGTGAAAGCGTTAAGTCAAAAACATTTCGAGAGGGGATCGAAGCTGTGTTATACATCTGCGTGGGCAAATATTGCCCATTGGTTTCTGCTGACTGCAGAGACAAGCAAACTGATGGATTTATAAAATAATAATAAAATAATAATAATAATAATATACTGAAGCAAATCAAACATATATAACAGCGGGTGCATAATTTCCATAGGTTACGTTGCTATGTAACTCTTCTCTGTGTACACGCTCAGTCCACGACGGCCAGAAAAACCCCCTAGGATTTAGAAGACCATTTCTAATGCTGAAAAGTGGAAACAAGCGTGAGGTTGAAATCGTTGTGTTTCCTGCTTTTGGCTTGAACCACTTTGAACACCTTCAACTGCCACGTTGTTCAGGCCTGGAACAGGCTTAATGCTCCACCATGTGGCAAACGCAAGAACATCTACTGAGAAAAAAATACATCAACGTCTCATCTGCATTTCCTCTGACTATTTCATATGAAATTCACATAATTTTTCTTCCAGTTATTGGCTGTTGTATCCAAGGGCCTCCCACCCCACTGCCCCCATTTCCAGCTCAGAGAACAAACACAGCGACTATCACAGATATACAAGAACAAGCTCACGCACACCAATACAAAAGGTAACATTAATGCTTAAATGAAAAAGGTCCTCTCCAAATAATTCATTAAAATATTTAAAAAAAAAAAAATCATTTTTGAAAAAAATCTAGATACTAAAAGATCTAATAAAGTAGTAAGGCACTCAAATCAGTATATACTGTAGTCTCTTGCATTATTATACTGAAAGGCATATGGCACCGTGTCCAGTCTGCCATACTCTCCCCACAGCTGTAGGTCGCTCTTCCAAAAACAAAGACTCCAGAAACCTTGCTCTGCTGGCTTCAGTTTGTGTGCTGGGATGGGTCCAACCTCCTAGCGAGTCATTCAATCCCCAAGAGCTGAGGCGCACTGTCTGCAGAGGCAAGGATGTGATTCATGGGAGACTTTTTGTTGTGCATCTCCAGCAAGTCTTGAATGAAACCTGAGGGCCTCTCGTGCTCGGAGCTACCCCGAGGTTCCTGGTCTTTTGCTGTCTGTTTCTGTGCACTCTTGGTGGGCTCTGCGAGGCAGGTGCCGGCTCCTCGCCCGCTCAGCCTCTCCTCTCTGCAGGGGGATTCCTTGGCCGCGCCAGCCAGGGACTCTTTTCGGCTTCCCATGAGTGACGTATGACTACCGACGCCCCCCGCGGAGTCGCACTCATTTTCTGAGATGGGGTTGGTGCCACTGTGGCTAGACTCATTTTCGCTGTCTTCTCCACACCTCGACTGGGTCTCCTCCTTGTCACTCTCCTTCCCATGGTTTCGGGTATTTTTGACTTTCTGGTGTATGCGTTGGTGACGAACCAGGCTGTGTTTCAGAGTGAAGGTTCGTTCACAGGTTTGACACTTGTACGGTCTCTCACCTAGAAGAGAATTAAAATACAAAGTCAGCCGTAAGGTCACAAACGCACCTCCCTCTTGTTTCAAGCACCATAAGACGCTCTACACTTTGGAAATTCAGTACCTGTATCAAACATGGATGTCGCATTTATGCAGATTTTTTGCTTCTGTACTAGCAAACTAGCTGATGGCATGCAAGCAGGAATACAGATAAATCCCTTGGGGCACAAATGAAAAACAAAAACTAAGTGTCTTGAGATTTCTACACACTTGGTATGGCCCTGCACTAAGGAGGGAGGAAGACCATAAGCCCCAGGTGCTCGTTAGCATCCCATCTAATTTAGTCAGCACCTTTTCTGGAAGAAGTTTGCAGTTGTCCTCTGGAGCCCAAAAGCCTTTGTGAAACCAGCCCACCACTTGGCTCCCCGCTGCAGGTCAGCCCCTGATACACGCGGAGAGAGAGGACTTGAGATGGAAGGATGAGGATACTGCCCAGGTCAACAGCGCTTAAAAACTGAACTGAACAGCACAGGAGAAAACATCTCCCTCTCTTAGATGCTGACAGATGGGCAAGCATGAAATGCGCAAGTTAATCACTGAAGTTGCAGAGAAGCTGTCAGGAATTACCCTTGCCACAACAGCCCCTCCTCTTTCTGTGAAGCAGAAGACAGTATCACCACATTTCAAAATGGACACAGAGCAGCTAAAGGACCTAGACCTGTCAGGCATTCATGGGACACAGCAGGTGTCTGTTAGAGGTGATCAAAATTTACTGACCGCGTGAAAAATGCCTGCCTCATTGTGTTATTTACAGAGCTGTTGGTGTTCCTCAGCCCACTGGTGCTTTAGGACAGGAGTGACATGTGAAAACCCCTGAAAAACCTCTTCATGCCCATTCCAGAAATGCTACTCGGAGGACAAAATTCTTCTTATTATTTTGCAATGTTAAGCCACAGAGCGGCTGCAGGCATCTGCAGTAATCAACAGGTAGTCTGCTCCGATCTCAGAGCTGCTTTTTGCACCTTAAATGCTTGAATACTTTCCTAAGCATGAGCTCATCAGAAAACAAAGCAACCACAGCCCCACAGACAAAATTCCCCCAAAGTCCCAACCAAGCACAGTGCCCCAAGGTGCTGTCTGCCCTGCAGAACAGAAGGTCCCACCCTGACCGCTTCATTCTCTGTTTCCGATTGCACCTATTAAAGATTTTTCAGTGCTGCAATTCCATCAAGACACCATCTTGTGCCAATGAGCACACAGAACAAGACACTTGCGGCTCGTTTCTCACTTCTAATAATGCTTGGGTTCATTAAAATAAAACCAGTTACAAACTCAAGATGGCTGGCTGAAATGTGAAGTAGATCCTGCTGTCCCTGGGAAGCCTGACGGTTCTTGGAAACGTTTCTCTCCAGTGCCCTGCTTGGGCACCTGCTATCAAGGGAGGGCACTGCTCCCCGGGAGCATTTTTGGCCGACAGCCTTTGCCCATCCAGCACTTGGCTGTGGCCGATGCAGCGCTGTGGCTCACCCTCCGCTTGGGCAGGTGGCACAAGAGCACCCTGCAACTATTTGCTGGGAAGCAGCCTGCACTGGGAGAATGAAACATTTCCAGCCCAACTGCCGTTCAGTAGGCAGGCAGAGGTTTCTTGCCGACTTCAGCATGTCCCAAACGTTCCTCTTCTGAGTAAAGAAATTCCAAAACCTTACAGTTATCTTTAAAAAACCCCACACATTAAAACCAAAGTATAAGCGATGTTAACAGCCCGACAGTGTTTTGTCAATATAGCTGAACAAGTGGGAAGGAGAGGAGGAGGAGAGTCAACCCACAGTATTGAGGCAAAATCCTCAGTTGAACATGCGTTGATTTAGCAGTGAGGATAGGTGGTATTTACATTTATTAAGTTGGAAGAAAGCACTGACCCAGGTTCCTATTCAACACCTATTCTATGTTAAAACATCCTCCAGCGTCAAATAGAGAAACAAATGGGGAAAAAAAAGTACCGACAAGGCCTGCATAGCTCAGCATGCAATGAAAACAATTAACACATATGGTGTGGGAATCTCCACAGGCACACATCAGTATATCATTTGGGGGTAAAGCTCGGTACTTTAGATATTAGCGTCATTCCAAGACTTCCGAATTTAGTATGAAAATAAGCAGAAGAATGGGACCCATACCCTGTTTCACTGGTGGCTCAATGACAGAAGAAAACGGGTCAGTTTTGCACTCAAGAGGTCAATATTTATGATTCAGAAGGGTAAAAAGTTTGGTTAAGGCACTTGTCTTTGGTGCAGTTTATTAAACATCACCGTCAATTACAGCACAAATATTTTGTTAATCACAAACATCTTGTCTTCAGCAGAGAGCACTTTCAAAAGATACAAAATGTCAAACTGCACCAGTCTTCCCATGTCAGAGCAGCTCGCTGACAGGTAAAATGCATCATTAATAAGAATGCATTAATAAGGATGAATGATTAATTCACCTTTGAGCTGGCTCATGGCTTCACCTCCTTTGCATGGTACTGCTGGAAACTGTGTATCGCATAAAGTGATCCTACATATTTTAACTGCCAAGTCAAGTCACCGGACAAGCATTTTACTACCTGCGTTCCACCTTCCCTGCCCAAGCCTGAATGAAGAGCAGGGTGCCCACTGTAGCTTTGCCTTTCACTCAAGCACTAGGTCACGCAGATCACCAGCATGTTACCCATACCAGGCTTAGATAATCAGACAAAACCAGACTCTCTCTCTCTCTCTCTAATTTTTCACTCAGAGATTAAGTCTTTGATCATATACTGCCAGGTTTCTCCACTGCTCCTCAAAATACCAGGAAGAGGTAGAGCCACATGCATATGCCAAGAAGGGAGTCAGAACCTGGACAGAACAACTGCCCAGGGATCTCCATACTTGCCCTCACCCCTAAACTCTGCAAGCAAGCATAGGGAAGAACAGTTTGGGAATTGAAGATAAGGCAGTACTGACAATTCCCGCTCCCTTGACAGACTCTGTATGCAGCATCGGGGATTGAGGCAGAGAAGACACCTTGCAGATACCTGTAGGACTAAAAGCAGTGTCTCCAACCTCAAGTGCTAGCAGCAATAGTTCACCTACAGAGCAGATGCCTCAGTCTGGTGGCAGACCTGCTCGTAATCTGTTCTGCCCTCAAGTCTCCTCTTACCTGTATGAGACCGCATATGTCGCGTCAGATCTTGCAGAGACCAGAAACGCTTGTTGCACACAGTACAGACTTTCTTTCTTTTGTCTGCTTTTGCAGTACTCTTAGCCCCATCAGTCTTTGGTTTTTTGTCATCACTGCTCTTCTCAGTGGACTTTCTCTCTGTGCCTTCCCCCTCAGAGATGCTTTCGCTCTCTTCATTCTCCTTTCCTGTTGCCTCACAGTCCACAGGAGACTCCACTACCTTCAAGTCCATCGGAGACTCTTCCTGCTCAAGACCCGAGTCCTGCATCGAGGGAGCTCCTGCATCATCCTGAATGCTTTTGCTTTCATCCTCACTGCTCCTTTCATCCTTTCTGTCCTCACGAGTGTGGGCCTTTTTGTGACGGCTAAGAGTGCCAGCAAACTTGAAGGTTTTCCCACAAATGTCACAGGCATGTTTCCTTTCAGTCTGAGAACTCCTGCCTGCACTCTGGTCACTCTCTGCCAGCTTGAAGTCCATTAATTTGCTGGCAAAATTGAGGTCAAGACTTTTGTTACTTACAGAATCTTCCTCAGGGCCCTCTTCATATCCATCCGCTTTTTCTTCAGCATCCTCTTCTGCCGGAAGGGAGTCAGCCTTTTGCTCCTCCTTGGGGCTGCACTCACTCTCTGGTAGCTCTGTTATTTCCTCTGTCTGTTCCTTCTCGCAGGAGGTCAGGTCCAAGACTTCGTTTCCTGTAGCTAGTGTCTCCGCATCAGACTGGCTGTCTGCAAGCAAACAGAGAGAAACTTTCAGTGGGATGCTCTCTGCTAATTCACAACTACCAGTGGTAAGGCTGCACATGGACCCACCAGCATTGCTTCTGATCAAGTGTCCAAACATCTGTTTCTCTTATCTGTGACCCAGGCCAGTAACTTACAGCCGAAAAGAGATCAAAACACCACAGAACCCAATCAACAAGATGATTAAGAATCTGTAACCAAATGCTTTATTTTCCTAAATACACTGATTTTCTTGGCAGTTTCTTGAAGTCACTTTTAATACAATCACTTTTACCAGAGAATGCAGAATGCTGAGACATCAGAGAAGAGTTGAGATCACTACTATTACAAATACACCGTACCAGAGACACATGGATGTATTATTTAGGATATTTCATGTATGAAATTTGCATATAGATGGAAGTAATATACAACCACATATTAATCAAACTAACTTACAAACTATAAGTAGCGGGAAACACTTTTCAAAGGGAATGTAAAGGCCTCATGCAACCAACTGGTACAATTAAATGTTAAAGGTTAGTGCAGAAAATAACTCAGAGGTCAGTTAAAAAACTTGGGTATACATCATATAAGCTAAAGATGCAAAAGTTTGTCCACATGTGGGTCTTTGACACACACTCTTTGTTACATTGATATCACTTGGAACCAAAACATAAAAGCCAAGATGCATTAACAGACAGCATCCTTCGTTGCTGTCTGTTAATGCAGACAAGAAGGCAAAACCCCCAACAAGAAGGCAAAACCCACCTAAGACATCCACCTTAATCACCTCCGCTGCTTCCTTATCAGTTTGTAGCATTAACATTGCTGAAGACGTAACATGTGTTGAAAAAAATAAAACAGAGAAGGCGCTTAAGGAGAACAAAGGGCTGGAGCTGTACCCCTTCCAAGCTCTATACAAATAGTGTACATGTAAATAGGAAATAAGCTGGACTGGATCTGGAGGCCAAAGCTGACGATGATGCACGGCATGTAACTGCATCCCCAGTGCCACTTTCCAGCAACCGTTCCAGGACACGAACTTAGCAAGTTGTGCTTTCTGAAAGTTGAAACTTTCCTTGCTTTAAGTCCTCCCCTCCACCCCCTTCTTGTTGACAGCATGCAGCCAAGGGAGCACACAACCTAACAGGCATTTCGGCATTCATCTGCATGCCTGATAGCTGCTAAGTAACTACAGGGATTTAGAAACTCTAGTAGAGCAGTTTAAGTTCTCCATTTGACATAGTACAACATGTGCTTGTCTCTGAATTGCCTAGATTTCCTATTACAGGCTTTTTTCATAAGCAAGGAGTAATGACAGAAGATAAGAAGATAGTTCTCAGGCACTTAGTAGTTCGAATGCCACATAACTTGCATTGACCCCATCTCCTTGCACAAATGATAATAAACAGCCATTAAACAAATGTCAAAGCTAAGCAGCATTTCCAGTAATTGTGAACAATCACTTAATAGAGCATAATCCTCAATACGCTTTTTCTTGGGGGGGTGAAAGGGGGAGAAGTGACCTGTCAAAAAAAATAATCTCACCTTTTAATCAAAACAGATCCGTTTACATAGACAGTGGATTACACAAAAGCTTTCCACAAAGTTCATTGCTTATCTAATTATCTGCCCATTAAAACACGCAACCGAGCCATAATCTGTGTATAATGCTAGAGAATGTGAGGATGTGGACATCTGAAAACAAAGGTCACCTACAAGTGCCCTATGAATCTGCATTTGAATGCTGTGTTTTGACTCATTGCTTATCTCCTGGCTAGATTAAGGCAAAGAAAAAAAAGAAAGCTATTATAAACAAAAAGAGGTAATTTCTAAAATTCAAGCTGACGTGCCAATGCATAATAATTAAGGGGAAGCACTGCTCCAGAGCGATGGGAGCCAGGCACGTATGAGAAGCTGGGCCCACGCACGGTGCTCCTGGATGAAGGCAGGTAGCCGAGTCTCACAGCTGCCGGTGCAGGCAAGAGAGTGAGCCCAGAAGCCAACCCCAGGCGGTATCTACAGGGGATACATTTAAAAAGGAATCATGGCTATGGGTTCCTGCCTGCCGCCTTCTTCCACACACTGCATTTAGGGGCAGGACGAGCACATCCAGCTCTCATTGGCAGTGCCTCACCTTGGCCTGAGAGCGGGGATGAAAGGAAGGATTAACGGCAACCGATGTGACTCCCTGCTGCTGCCGAAAGGGTCCCCGTGCCTCCCTGGCTGCCCACTGCCACCCCAGCACTCACACAGCCCTGACATTCATACGGCTGTGCAGTGACCGGGGCCTTTTCCACCAGAGCACGGGTTTATGTTGGACTGAAACGACCCCGTAATCACCACTCCCTTTAAGGCTAAGGGCAGGAGGGAAGGGAAACAACAGGGAAGAGGAGTTTCCTCCCCAGCAGCCTTTGGTTGCTACCATCACAAAGACATATCTGTGGATGATGGATGAAGAGACAAAAATGGAGTGACAAAGTGGGTCAGAGGCACAAAGACCTTGAAGCGACACCAACAGAAAGCACCTAAAACATCTGCCGTAACCCCGTCGTCAGTGCTCATCTTCAGCAAGGTGGGGGGCACTTCCCGGCAGGCATGGGCCACTCCATCCCATCAGAAAATGCTTCCCCAAGGGGACATGTGTTAGACAGGCTGAAAAAAGACTGCAAGCACAGCACAGAGGGGTTTCATTAGGCAGTGGGGCAGGAAACCATGTGAGCTCTGTTAGGATGGAGAGGAGTGAAGAGCACAAGGGGACCGACATGGAAGGAGCTCCTCTTTTATCGTACCAAGAAAGATGTTTTACAATTCTTTGCTGACCAAACAGAAGACAGTGTATGCAGAGTAAGTTGGTTTTTCAACATGAAATATCAGGAGCAAAGTGAACGACGGGAACATACACTAGTAGCACTTAAGTAAGAGAATATCAAAACCAAAGCATTTTAAAACATTCAAATGCAACAGCCACAACTTTCATGTCCAACATGTTGTATATTATGCATGATGTTCCACTTTTCCCCTATTTTTCCTTAACTTGTTCTGCTTTCAGCATTTCCAAAAAAATAGATTTTTCTTTCTTATAGTATACCCATCCTTCAGTGAATTGTACCCAAACTCTATCTCCTTTTTTACTCTCCTCTGTGCCCTGGGCCCCTTCCCAGCTGTTATGCTGCTCTTGCATGGCTGGCCTGTAATTACATTTTCCTGTGCACGAGAGATACACTCCAAAGGATAGGTGGTCCACAGGTAAGTGACATTGCCTTACTAGCACAGGCAAACAAATGAGGTCAAACATCAAGAAAAACAAATGCGAAGTTTAAACAACGTGCCTTCACGAAGGGCAGAGACCACTTCAGACCCCAGCAGCACAGATGCACACAGGCTTTCTCTTCCGAAGCTGGCCCACCACCCCTGAACGAACACATTCAAAATGCAGGTAGGAACGTAGCCAGGAACGTGCTGACACGTGTACTTGCTTGGGTGAGCGCTCTTCCTCCTTACCTGCACAAACCAGACCTGCCGTTTACTTTGTCGAGAAGGAGTTTCACAGGCCCCTTATGAAATTTCATGCATATCGTAAAGTGGCAGCTCCCGACTAGCCGAGCTGCTCTGTGGTTACCCCAGCCTGCATAGTTGGTTTCGCAGCTGGTGAAAAAGCGAGCTGCTTCCACAAAACCCGGCTGTTTGGGGATGGGTGAGAGTGAGCTCAGCTCTGCTGCAGCCGAACTGGAAGAGCAGCAGGGGATCTGTGAAGGTGTGTGGGAAACACGACGGTTGTGACGACAGCCATGTCGGGTCCGGTGCGGGATTTCTTCCACAATGCAAGGGATAGCTGCAAGGGTAGTCTCGCACCGGCAGCCGCTCCATCCGCTCCAGCACAGGTTAGGCTTGGCCAACACTACTGGTTTTTCCCTGCTTACATGCCTATCTGCAGCAACAGAAAACTTGCGGGCCATACAACTCCAGCAGGCTTCTATCTTACACGAGGAGGATTTTGACTGAGCATTCAGATCTGGACAAACGTCCCTCCAACGAGGCCAAGCTCCTCTCAGACGAGTAATTCCTGTTTCCAGAATTTTGCTGATTTATGGTGCAGAGCAGCCACTTGCATCCAGGCGATGAGGAAGGCAAGGTGCATGGGAAAGGCCTGCTGTTTCTTTCACCCCTTTCCCATCTTTCATTTACTATGGTTGTAAAATGCTTTCTGGTCCATTTGTTATCCCACAGATATTTACACTCGGCGAGTCAAGAGGACAAGAGCGGAGAGGTCCGCTTGCCAAGGCTCCCACACACCGCCACTTCAACAACCGTGGGAGCAGAATATATTACCTTGTCATGGACAAACAGAGTTTGTGTCACTCCTCCAAAGCGAGGATAGGAAGGTGACACTATTTGATGATGTCAACTCTGACACTGGAGTCAAAGAACATGGGCAAGGTAAGGGAGAGAGAAGAGACGAGCAGGGAGGGAAGGATGTACAGAGGAAGGCAACACGAAGCAACCACCGGTAGCTCAGCTGCTGCCTCGTCAGCTCCTGGGAAAAAACGAACTTCTCAGGAAATATATTCATAAGCAAAACCTCAAGGACTCCATCTGAGAATCCAAAAACTTTTCCGCTTGCATGAAAGAAACCACTATACAGTTGTAGCCAAAATAATTTTTCCTTCAAACTGTGGAAAGAAAAGACTGTTTTCCTAAAGTCTATTTACAATTCAAGTTGTAGTTTCAGTCAGCCCAGTCAGAAGAGTCCTCTTAATCTTTTATAGGTGGCAAGAAAGAAAGAGAAAGAGGAGTAAACTGCTTTCCTGCATACACAAACCAAATTATCAAGAGAGACATCGAATGTGGAAAGTTTCACATAAAAGAGCAGATACAGATCAAGGTGGGGAGGTTGATTCTGTTTTCCCGTGGTTTTCTTTTTTCCTGGAACTAAGGTGAAATAGAAAGTAGAGCTTGAGATGGTAAGGAGTTATTAGATAAAACAGGGTGTTGTAAGGGAAACTATTTTGTGACTTTAAAGCAAATGTTTATTGCCAAACATTTCTGGCATCCTGAGAGAAGTGTTAGAAAACCCATCACATAAATAATGATCAAAACTGGAGCAGACAGGGCACTGGAAATGGATGTTGTACAAGCAGTTGGCATTATCAGTCAGATGAGCCGACCATTTACTATTTTCCCTACATTAACTGAAATAACCCCAGCTGTACTTATATTTTACAATAGACGCAGCCACCACTAGGTGGTAGCAGTCTAGTAAATTTGGGATTTTTTTGGCCCCACTCATACAATGCTGCTGCTACTTCCACCCACGAACTGGAGAACATCCTTCCAACCTGTGGAGTCAACTTCCAAAAATCTGGGGGTTATCTTTGTCCATTTTTACTGTAAACACTCTAAACACTAAAATTTAGCCACCTTCATTACATCACATGCACACACACAAGTTGAATATTTAATTAGCCCACAGTTGAGGGAGTTTCGGTCATATCGGCATGGCTTTTGAAATGAAAACATTCGAGATACAGAAAAGGACAATTTACAGTAAATGGAACTGAATATATCTGGGGGAAAAGGAGAAAAACAATCCTGAAAAAAACCCACTTTTTGCATTTGACACAAGGTACGATCCCCCAGTACATTCAAGAGAGCAGCTGAAGTCACCGACACAAAGAAAAGTGTTCAGGACTAGCTCTGACTGCACCTACCAAGTGGAAATCTGCATTGAAGGGGTGGGGGGAAAAACCCCAGACTTTGAGCTTATGGTGAATTCCACCATTTAGCAGAAAGGCAGTTTGATGTAGAGCCGGCAATACAATCAGCAAGTTATACACCATCTCCTCAGTATCTTCCAAACAACAGCTCTAGCACTCAGGCCAACCCCCAGCAGCAAGCAACTCTTGATTTACCCTGAGCTGTGGCTCTGGAGTGGCTGTTAAAACTTTGCCTGACACTGAAAATGCAGTTTCAAGCCCTTTGTCCTCTAGGAATACCCACAAATGTAGTTCAGAGGTACAAACAGCTAGAACAGTTTGGAAAAACAAAAAGTCCCCCGCTATACCCAGGGCTCACATGATTTCTGGAGGGATCACAGAGTGGCAGATATCTAAGGCAAAGATGAATTCTGCTAAATGCTAATCGGAAAAGTCACTGCTGAGTATACTTTGTCAATATTTGCCTAGTTAGCACAGAGCAGTTGTGTTCGACCCTCTCACATTACGGGCAAGCCTCTTTAAGAAAGGGATCTTTCCTTAGCAAAGTCTCTTTCTGTATTATGTAAGAGATAATCCCTTACCCCATTCCCATCCCACATCTCTCCTCCGTCAACTGTATTTCGTTGCAAGAAGGGAGCATTCAGAAAGCCCTAAGGAGACAAAGGCAGTGCTGCTTTAACGTGATGAAAGTGGGCGATTCATTAAGGTGCTCCACAATTTCATTGCACACCTCTCCGCCGGTACAGGTCTCCCCCTGCCTGACTGCTGCGAGCTGGGCGAGATGTCCTCAGTTTGCTTCAGGTGCTTTAGACCATTCCCTTCCTCTCCATGCAGCAAGGACACACACAAGCCCCATCACTTACACAGCCTCCTCGCCTCTGAATCCTATTCAAAACCACCATCCTGTTTTTGTTTTGGTTTAAAACAAGACCAAAAGAAACCCTCTATGAACTTGTTCCCAGTGACACTCTATTGAATTGCACTTCCTGTCTTACACCTCATCTTTAAGCTTCGCTTCGTTTATGGCTGACCAAACACCATCCAAGCATCTCCCTTCATTTCCTTTCCTTCTGGCGTACAGTGGAATCTGGATGATTATTCACTTCCAAGTACAGCCCTTGCACGGGCTCTGCATGTCAGCCCCAACCATGCTACTTGCCCACCTTTTAAAACCAGCACAAAAAGAGAAACGGCCCCATTTTAAACTAAGCCACAGTTTCAAATTGTTAATTTACTTCCACTGATTTTGAAATCCGTTTTTCTTGGACAATGGAGGGAGACCACAAGTCCAAAGCTGTTGAATGGTTTTGGACCATGATTAAACACCACTTGGCAAAGCCAGTTATAAACACAAAGCTGTGCTATAAAGCACATGCGGTAACTATAACAGTAGAAGATCTGGGCTCCTTCCTTGCTGTCTAAAGCGGCTATTTGAAGACACAAAGCATTTGACAGCAAAGCCAATTCCAACAGCATCTATCCCCAGCGCCTCCCAGGAGATGCTGCCAACTCCACACCTCAGCTGCATCAATGTGCTCTTTTAGGGCCGTACCGCCAGCCAGATCCGGGAACTGATCTCACGACTGCCGGTCCCTCCCCTTGCCCTTTCCATTTTTTTGGGCAGCTGGGTCAGCTACAGCTGTGGGGATGAACAGTTGGGAACAGGTCGAGCCAGTATGGCCAAGAAGTGCTTCATGTTATCCAACCGTGGCCCAAGGCTCTGTCTGCTGGGGGCAGGTCAAACCACTCTGACCAGCCCAGTGCCGGCTGCTAAGAACAACATCTATGTTCCACTGAAGTCCTACCCGTCCTACGTGCCACGCCAGCGCTCATCTGAGCGGCTTTAGAAACGCTTGCCTCCTCACCCCACCAACCAGCTGAGCTGCGTTAGGATCCCTCTGACTACAAAGAAAGTTTTCAATAGACACGAGTAGGACGTTTTAGTTTCATTCTGCCGTGAAGATTGTCAGGCGTGAGCACTTGCAGAGCCCTTTCTGCAGACTTTTGTTCTGTGAGGGGATCATGTTATAACATGAGTCTTCCTCTCTCACGCTGTAGCCATCTGTTGTCTGCATAGGCAGGATGAGCCCACGTGACACCCCAGATACCATGCTACAGCCCTGTGAAGTTACAGCCTGTTAACATGGTAACAAGGCAACTTAGTCTCTTCATGATAGGCAAGATCAAATCACGTTGTAACATGTCCCCAGCATGGCAGATTTTAATGCCAGACTAGTACTGAGACCTGTATTACTACATTTGAATCACTGCAAGGCAACCTGCTGTATTAAAAGAAGAAGAAAGGATGAGAGAGGTTGGGAAGACAGCAGACTTTCCCAAACAAACTGGAGCCTGGAAATGTAAGAGGAAAATCCTGTGCCCACTTTTGTGCAATCTGATCAGCAGCTACCCTGAGGTTGAGTAACAACTCAATTAGTAATTCTAACTACCCTGACGCACAGAGCCAACTTCTTGCTGCTTTTAGATTTGTTACTTCAACAACTCTCCCGTGAAACCAACTCAAAGTGACATAAAGTGACCCTCTCTCTCCCGAAGGTGTGAACACCTTATAGCAAGGGCTCCCTTGTGCAAGCACTTTTCAGGCAAGGGACACGTACTACCATCTGCTGAGCTTCCTTCTTGCATCCATCCCATTTGGTCAGCACAGAAAAAACCTGAGTGACTGCGCTGACCCTTGGTTTCACGTCAGCTTGTCCTTTCTGACTAAATGCCACTCGCCTGCCTACAACAAAGCCTTGCGTGATCTGACAATCAATCTCCGTCGCTGCTAAACTCTCAAAACGGAGGGGGCAATACAATGGCAGGTGAGCTTCAATGCAGATGAATACAAGGCAGAACACCTCTGGAAAAATAATCTAAAACATGCCTATGTGATGCTGAATGTGGTACTGGCAGGTACATTCAGGCAGGAGGTCTCGGGGCCATCGCTGACAGCTCTCCAGGATCGCTGGCTTGGCCTGCAGCAGCAGCCAAACTAAAGCCAAGAAACAGTGGGTACCATGAACAAGGGTACTGAGAGCAAGACCAAGGGTGTCCCTTCGCTGCTGCATAAAGCCGTGGTGTGTGCACTTTTGGTCTCCACGCCACGGGAAGGAGATAGTCATGTTGCAGATGGCAGACAGCAAACCCGATCCAAGCGATGGGGCAGCCGCCCTGCGAGGAGACACCGGAAGGGCTCAGGCCTCTCATTTTGAAGGAGAGAAGGGGTTGTTATGATTGAGGTTTACAAATCGTGAAGGCAGCTGAGATGGCGCACACAGAGCTGCAATTCACGAAATCCTGCAATACTGGAACTAAGGGGTGCTCTCTGAAACTAGCAGGGGATTAGCTGAAAACAGATTAAAAACCAGCTCCTTACACAGCAGGTAGTGAACTTCTGGAGCTTGATGCCAGATGAGGTTGAAGGCAGACAGCATCAGCAGGTTCAGAAAGCAATCGGGAGAGACTTGCAGACAGCAAGCAGGTCCATACACAGGTAGTAAAGGGAGCAGGCAGGGATGTGCCCTCTAACACGCAACCCTAACGCAGCAGTTGTGGATGCTGATACAGCATTAAGAGGACCAGACTGCAGGAAGTGGCCAGGCCCACATGCTCACCCTAAATAGCACATCCTACCGCTGCCATCGGAGACATGAGTACTTGGCTGCATGTACCATTGCTCTAACGTGGCAGGGCACTTCTCATGTCCTTATGCTTCGCTTGTCTGCAGTGTTCAGTCCAGCCAAACACAACTTGGGCTTGCTATCCTGAACAGCCGGGAAAACTGCGTGTGCCACTGTGAGATCCAGCACCCTCTTCCTTAGACTGGGGGATAAGCACATTTCTCCTCAGCTAGCAGCTGACAACTCCATGTTTGTGCAAATTCTGTTAGACTTGGTAGAAAAGACACCAGTACATTTTTGACAGGAGAAGGGCTTCAGGCCTGACACAAGAAAAAAGTATGTCTATCTGTCCTTCTAATGTGTAATAAGAAACTTCTTTGGGTTTTTTCCTTTTCCGTCTTTACTGCTTGCTGACCAGCTACAACATCCTGACTGCAAGCTCCTCAACTGCAGGCTCTCTCCTGAGATGTCTATCACCCGTGTGAATTTGACACAACTTCCATCAAAGCAACAGGGCATCTTTCCACTGACTTCAGTGGAATCAAGCCCCATATGTTGAATAAGCAATCAATTACTTCCCCATAGGAGGAAGTTTTTCATGTCTGTAATTCATTTAAATGACTGGAACAAGGGAAGGGACCGAGCGCAGGAAGAGTTGAAAGAAAAGCCAGGATCATGCAGTGCAATAAGGAAAGCGGTCCTGCAAGGCATCTTCATGATGAAGAAAGATTGTGAGGATAGTTACTTGTAAAAGGAGATCAGCTCTTGTCACACCTTCCACCTCACACCCAAAACCTCTGAACACATACAGGTCCCCCCGCCCCACCCCAGCCAGCAGCCTCTCTGATACAACATTGTGGGTATGTTTCTCACTTTAATCTTCCGCAAGTTGGTTCTGTTCTAATTAACATCTCAACCCGTACAAGAGATTCCCCGCATCTCACAGACATCCCGGGTGCTGTTTCCTTCTCTTAATTTTGTTCCAGTGTCAACACAACTTTTTAGAAGCATCAAGGTACTGCTTTTTGTAGGCTTTCAAGTCACTCTTTCTTTTTAGATGCCTGCTAAGTCAACCATAAATTTATGGTTACGAATACCACCACTTTCTGCACTTTCATTTGGCTTCATTCACAATGCAAATACAAAACAGAACTTCAAAGTTGAGCAGAAATCCTTTTGCTTCATGATAGCCCAATTCCTTTCCACATTTCTTTTCAAGCATGCAATGACAGGATTAGCTGGGAATTAATTACTTGAAACTCAACCTGCATCTCAGGTCACAATTTTCTCATATTTTTAGCTTTTAAAACTTTCATATCAACCAGATATTTGTCATACAGACCAATACTTACAACAGATAAGATATTTTCGTCTTTCCACACAAACGTCCTAGTTGGAGGTCTCAAAACCCAAGCAAAAATCCTGCTTACTGTGCAAACTCCAATCCTCCCACCCCAAGTTACAGTACTATTCCCAAATGGAAACCAGACTGCTTTCCAAAAATGTCACCTTTAAAGGCACAAAAAAGATCATTCAGCAGTATTCTATGCTTCCTATATTGTCCCTTAAAGGCAATTGCTCTTCTGATAAAATATACTTACTCACTGGAGGGTAACCTAAACAGTCAGTTTATGGGCAATGTGATTTGATTTTTTTATTAACTTTTTCCATAAGAATGGTCATGGCCTGGATTAAAATACATCTGTGCCTACATATTGATGCAGAACTGACTGTAAAATTTGGTTAGCAGCACAGCAGGAGTAGTCTAGGCTGGACACTTCATGGAAGCCAGTCATTTGAAGGAAGTCTTTTTCAATATAAAGGGTCATCTAAATAATCACAGCATGTAAGAAGATCATTCCTTAATTAAAGATATCTCCTGCCACTGTCGTCCTAGTGGAAGCACATTATCGCCATGGTAAGGACAAATGTTGTGAAGTAAAGATGTCTACAATTTCGCTTTGACTTAAGTCATAAAAGCAAAGAATAAAAATGCCTCCAGTCTTTTTTTTTTTTTTTAAGACTTGTGTCCTCCAATCAACAGGAAACATTCAGGTTCATGGGCTAGGTGTAACTGTATTCTATTTATTTATTTATTACTTTATTTTGTTTATAGATCTTTTCTTGTCCAGTTCATTCCTGTTGTAACAGCAAAACAAAACAAAAACAAAACAAAAAAAACCCTCCCCTGTCATAAAATCTCACTTTCTACAAAAAAAAAAAAATCTTGGGCGAAATAAGATCTGGCAGCATCACTCTGAAAACATCCTCAAGTGATTCTCTGCAACCAGATTTAGGTTATCTATAACAAACTAATGGCCAAAAAAGACCATGATTTTAGTTTTATGTTGAACCTAGTCTGATGCACATGCCATAAATGGAGCAAAATTAACTGCACCACCTACAGGGCACATCTTACTTGTTGCTCTGAGAATGAAAAAAGTCAAGAGCAGGAGAGAAGAGCAAAAAAGGCAAACCAAGTTGAACATAGAAGAGTAAATTAAACAATAAAGACATCAAGAGAAAGAAAGTATTAAAAGCAAGTGTTCAAGCATGTTCAAACAAAACACAGGTACTGTGTTAAACACTGTATGAAACCAAGCTATGCCAAATTCCCAGTGCCCCACTTGTGAGCTTTGTATTAAAATAAAAACTGGTGAGGAAGGTGTATGCTTCTTCAGGGAAATGCTTTTGAACTAAAAAGTATAAGTGTTGAGGCAAGAATAAGCAGGGCGAAAGCTTTCACTAGATACTTTTGGTTGCGCGAGCGATGTGAGTTACTGGTAGCATGTGCATTTTGGCACTTTCACAAAAGGTAAATATAATCTTGACACCGCATGGAAGGAGTCCTCCATGTCGAAATTTTATTGAACATGAAAGACCTTGCAAAAATCTTTTCACGTCTGTATAAATACAGTAGCTTAAAAATGGTAATATATAGATACTACTTAAATGCTCAAAATTATATACACCTTTTCCTCAACCATGCTCATTCATTATTAGCTTAGACCACTTCCATAAATTACTCCCGTAACAACTTCTCTACAAATGAATGGAGAAGAGCTAGTTGCCACTTTCTAGCTCAAACGACTGACTTGTTTTTTTGATAGCAGCGTACTACAGAAATCTAGGCGCACGGACCAGCTTGCCTGCAGCGATTCCCTATGGAGCAGATACCCAACACATGCAGTTTGGAAGGAGGTCACCAGGAGTCTCATCTATCCCATTCACATCAGCCTCTTGGCCCCTTCTCTCCCAGGGTCAGGGAACAGCCATCAAGCCAGGACAATAAAGTTCTCCTTTTCTCTTTACAATAAGATTAGTGAATAGAATTTTTTCTTAGCTCCTTTTAAAAAACAGAGCTATCTAACAAGTCACTGCCTGTGCAATAGGTGGGGACAGAAACACTACGACACTGTAGATGTCTCCATCAGAAAACCAACTCGCCCACCCGGAACACAAACCCAACAAACGGCTGTACCATGCAGCTGCCAAACTCCTCCCATGCCACCAGCACCTGACACTCACCACAACAACTCAGGGCTCACTCTCCGTGAATGCATCCTAGCACCTGCTTTGGCACCACCTCCCTGGCCTAAATCTCCTCTACCTTCCTAGCTTACCTTTCCAGCCTCATCCACACTGCTGCCACAGGGGAGCTGCTGCAAACTCCCAGCTTAGAAACAGCTTAGAAACAGAGTGCTAGTGTCATCCGAAAGGAGATGCCCCAAGGCCAGTCAAAGCCTCCTGTGGGGTGGTCCTCCAGCAACAAGTCTCCCTCAGCACTGCTCTGATGATGATTAGAAAAGAGCCCGGTATTATCATTGCCAGACCACACCAAGCGGAATCTGATTATTGCCACTGCTGTAGTATCACTAAAAATCTTGTATCTGCACTGAGTATCCAGCCCTGCTACGGCTGCAGTTGCTTGCCTTCCTTGTGGGGATTGCAGCACAGGCTTTCTGTAAGGACGGTGTCTCCTTCCAAGCCCAGTGGTGGTAGGGGAGACAAGTTTTACCAGTATAACTCATGGCCGAGTGCATTTTCCTGTCTTCATTAAGGGTTTACACCAGTGCTGTTACCTTGGAAGTCTGCAATCAATAAGCAGGTCAAACCCCTTAGTCTGGGAAAAGCCTCTCTATTGTTTTCTGTCTCATGAACAGTTCTTCAGTAACTATGTATTTTTTTTGGAGAGCAGGGTGTTAGAAAACAATTGATACGAATAAAGAGCTCTCCTTCACCACTGAAAGTAAACTGTATGCTTAATAAGATGAAATAATTTGGTCTCTGCGGGCCAGAAAACAATAGCCTCACTGTTGCACTGATACCTTGCAAGTTATGTCCTCGCATCACCCAAAGCAAACTGTAATAGGGACTGCTCCACAGCTCAGATTCCCTTTAAACCTCTTAGCTAACCTCTTTTACCTCTTCAGGTTTCCCTCTTCAGCACAGACATGAATCAGTTGCTTCAGGAAACCTCAATTCCTTCAAAAAAAATGAAGTTATCTTTTATGAGGCTGTACTCAAGTCCCCTACATTTCTTACAAATATCCCTAACTTTTATTCTTTACACCAGGAGTTGAGATTGCATAACGAAGCACATAATATCAACAACTGTGCCTGACTTAAAAAGGAGCAACAGCAAGTAGAGCTTTGTCCTCTCTCTCTCCGAGCAGGATGAGAACCTACTAATTACTTTATTACTGTGTGGGTGGAAAAAGGAGTGAACGTCAAATCAGCACAGCATTCAACACAGTACTTCCTATATAGTAAAGAATGAAAAATAACCCTAAACCCAGAATAAATCTCCCTCCCCAATTCCTCCTTTTGTTTACACCGGGTTTGAGGTTACTTACACAGTGGCACAATATTAAAGATTCCATACACATCTCCACGCCTTAAGGCATAAGCCCACCTTTAGTTGTCTAGCACTGCGAAGAAACATTTCCTAGAGGCAAGCTACTATGTAATGCTCAGGATGATGTTTCTTGCATCCTCCTTCTTTGATCTGTCAAATAAAAGCCACCGCAAAAAAAAAGATGCCAAACACTATATTATTTTATTTTCCTGCTACAATTCTATACTTATTTGCTCTCATTTTTATGGATCTTTTTATCATTACTGACGCAGACAAACAGCCACTGGAAGCAGCCAAACCATGTAAGGCACAATGAAATATTCGACACACATGTTCACCTTCAACATAAGACAATATATAATAACAGAACGCCTGAAACCAGAGTCTTTTCCCAGGTACGCTAAGTTATGCCACTGAAGTCAAATGGGTTTTAACAGTTTAATTTTCCCCCTTGATACTCAAAGTCACAGAGATTATTCCATTACTGAGAAATTTACCACCACCACTATACAACAGCAATGGCTAGGGATTCGCAAAATAACGAAGAATAACTATTCAGACATCAGAGAGAGGAACAAGAAAGGAAGATTCCTCCATGGGGAGGCCCTTCCATGAGCACAAGGCACTCTTACCTGTGTGAGTGAGCATGTGCCGCTGCAGGGAATTTGCCCATGGAAAGACTCGAGGACAGTAAGGACAGGGGATATTTTGCAGGCAGTCTGAGTAAGTGTTCCTCTTCCCTCTCAGCAGCTTATCTTCAGCAGATTCCTTCTCATCCTCACTTGTTCCATTTCTGCTGCTTTCTTCCTTGAAATTGTCAGTAGACTGCAGAAACGGGCTGAATTTATTAGTGTCTGTGGTAGCCAGCATCTTCTCTATGCTGGCAAACTCCCCACTTGACTCCAGATCCACACCACTGCTAAGCTTAGGCTTGTTTTTCGTTCCTTTCTTTCTACCTCTTTTCTTAGTCAACCCAGCATCGGCAATGGGAGACTGCTCTGGATCACACGCCTGAGTCTGGTCACTGGGCAGGCTGGCGTCTCTCTGAACGGCGGTCACGATTGTCACTTTTGCTTTGGCGTTCCCTGATTTGTCACACCCAGTGGAGCTGCTCACTCCCTTGGGATTGGCATCTGCAGCCTCCGTTTTCAGCAAAGCGGGAGCAGAAGACACAGATGAAATGATCTGTGCAATGGAAGCCAACGGTGGCAGCTCTTTAGTTACTGGAGGCTTTGGCAAGAGAGGTGGCGGTGGTGGTTTAGGCCTCAAGGGTCTCAGCAAGGCAGAATTGCCAAGGAGAGCCGGGGAAATGATCGGGACAGTCAAATGCAACGAACCTTTCAGTGGCTGGGGATGTCTGACAGCCCTGTTCTCTGAGTTCCCATTGGCACCAAAACCCAAAGGACACTGCAGACAGTTATAGGCTTTATCGCTGTTCCCAGAAGCAGCCAATTCTTGATTCCTGGCTTCACATGGGACATCATCTTTATCCTTCTTCAGGGCTTTGGGGATGGACAGGTCAATAGGCTCCATGGAACAGTCGTAGAGGGACAGGGGAGAAGAGCCAAACAGGTTCTCCTGCTTCACTTGCACAGCACTCAGGTTTTTGCTCTTCTGAGAGAAATCCAACGGCTCGTCAAAATCCATTGGGAAGTTGCCTGCAGGTTCAAGTTTGATGGGAACGTGAGATGATGTCCCAAGCAAGAAGCCGTTTTGTGGCTCCAGGAAAGGCGTCATGGGCTTGCGGTCAATATAAGTGCTGTCCTCCAATAAAGGAGGGTCTGTCTGGCTTTCCTGGGCACTGCAGTCCACCACTAAGATGTAATTCTCAATCTCCCTTTCTTGCACGTGCAAGTGTTGCTTGAGGATATGGTGAATGCAATTTCTCTTGGCCGAAAAGGCTGTGCCACACTCCTTGCACTCAAACGGCTTCTTCTTCTGGCAGCCGCTGTGCGTCCTCATGTGAATGCGGAGGGCCCGGTAATGCTTCAGGTCCTCGCCACACAGCTTGCACACAGTGTCTGGGGAGCAGAAGGCATCCACCATCTCTGCGGCATTGCTGGTGACATATTCGATGTTCTTCTCTATATCCTTCCTGGTCACTTTGAGGTGCTTCTTTCGCAGGTGCCTCTCGCAATTGGCTTTCACTGTGAACGGGTAGTGGCAGATTTTACAGATGTAAGGCCTCTCCCCGCTGTGTGTCCGCAGGTGTCGGATCAGCGCTGCCTTGTCAGCTGCGATGTAGTCACAGATGTTGCATTGGTATGGGGAAATACCCAAGTGAGAACGGATGTGAGCTCTCAGGACACCAGAGAAGGCAAACACCTGGTCACAGAAACGGCAGGGGTACAAAACTTTCCTCATGGTTGGGGCTTTCTTGTTTGCTGCCCCTGCAATGATGGCTTTGAGGTCCCCTTCTGTCACCTCTTGTTTGATCTTGGCTTCCATGCTCAAAGGCAGGAGAGCTTCGATAATGCTGTCCTGCTCCAGTTGCGTCTTCATCTCATGCTGAGTTAAAGGCTCTACTTTGGGTTGGAGGAGCAACTGCGACGAAGGACTCGATTTGGCTCCTGGCTGGGGGAGGTGAGAGTTGGAGGAGGACTCCACTGAGTTCTTGATCAGCCTCAGAGGGGGAGGTGGGAGGCTTGGGCTGATGCAGCCAGGGGAGGCTTGCTGGGCACTGATAAGAGGAGGAGGTGTGGAGGTTGCAACGACTGTTCGGGGTGTTACCAAAGGCTTTGGCTTCAGTGGCGGCATATGCTTGAAAATGGACTGCACAGGGACAGAAGGTGCCTTAGAAAGTGGAGGAAGACTGATTTGAGGAGGAGCGGAAGAAGCCATCTTCAAGATCTGCTGAATGTCTGCCAGCTCAATGGCAGACTCATTGGAAATGGGTTTTACCACAATACTGCTGTCAGGCTGGATGATAAAACCCTTCTGGAAAGGCTGCAGCGAGAGGAGCTTTATGTTTTCTTTTGTAGGGGGAAGGACTGAAAATGACCCTCCCATAGAGGCAGCTTCCAGAGGAGAGAGGCTGAGCAGACTGGTGCTGCTGGGTTCCTGAGGTAGGTTACTCTTCAGTGCTCTGAGCCGCATTTCTTGGACCTCATCTTGTGTATTGTCCTCCTGCTTGACAGGCTTGATGTCTTTGGTGTACTGTAGGCCCAAGGATGCCATGAAGGCTTTCTGGTCTGGGTTCTCACCGGGTGGGGTTGTGGACTGTGGCTTGTGCTTGTCTTTTCCCTGATCCACCACGTGAGTTTCTGTGTGCAGTTTGAGCGCTGAAAGCATGGGGAATGCCTTGTTACACGTCTCGCAAATAAATCGATGGAAGTCACTGATGCACCTTCGCAAATTTGTTTCACACCAGACCTGCAAGACATGCAAAAATATTCAGAGTAGACATCTCAAACTGGAAAAGCATCACATGCTGCTGCAAAACAAAAACAGTTCACTCTCTCTTCCACTGCCCAAGTTAAGGAGTTTAGAGCAGCCACCACCTACCTGGCATGGAGATATTCCTGCTCCACAGCCTTTAGTCACCTAAGTGGTGTATCTAAATTAGGGGCTGATTCTCCAAAAGTTCCCTTCTATAAAGGCAAACTCCTTCAGAGGGCTATTCAGATGCTCAAATACTTTTCCATCCTGAACTTCCCTTCCAGAAATCTCTCTCACTTCACTGATAGGACAGGAGCCTTAGTAGGCTATACAGCAAACTTCAGTAAGCTGGGCAGTAAGACTACCTCCTTTAGCTTTATTACTACAAAGAAACTAGGAGGAGAGGAGGAAAAAAAATGGCATCCAAGAAGGCAAAACAACATAAACCAACCAAAATAACATCCCCCAAAAGCAAATCAATGAAATGTAGAGCCCAAAGAAGAAAGGCTTTTGGTTAGTGAAGTCTGATTATATTCTCCCAAGAAAAATACTAAGCTCACAAATGGATTTTATACCTGTCTCTGAAAACAATCATGAATCCAAATGCTATATTTAAATGCTATCCAGATAGCTCACATGTTGGAAAAGTTCCACATCAAAGAAGAGCACCAGTGATAAATTAAGTACAGGGCTAGCAAGATCTTTATATATTCTGAACACTTTGTTCAGATACTTTATAGGTCTTGCCTCACAGTGCAAGCAAGACTATTACAAAAGGAAAGTCCCAAAATTTAAATCCCTTAATAACTTTAAATGTCTGCCATTAATTACAATGGAAATAAAACCAAGTTGTTTAAAAAGTTCTCTCTTCTCCTGATTTTGTAACTCTTACACCAAAACTCTACTAGAGTTACAGAATGACCTACATGCTCCCCTGGACCAGCAGCACCTTGCAGCCAGAAGAGCTGGACATCAATGCTTTAATCCAAGGAGAATAAGAAAAGTGCAGATACTGAATGAGCATGGTCCTGCTGGATCGTGCTGGTGATTTATTTCTTTTTTTTTTTAAAATAGATAAGCAGCTTCATCCAGACCCAAACTAACTAAGGCAGGCAAGATTTGACAGAGGGAGGAATAAACCATCCAACAGAAATCTTTATGACTCTCAGAAAAATATTTGCAGACTACCTCCCTGCCTTTTCCCAGCCACTGTCCCTCAAAGGTGCAGAATCTTCAGACCTCACGTAAGGAACACAGTGGAAAGGTGCCTGGGACTGCTTTGTGAAGAAGTCACTGAAGATGTCACTATTTAGTAAGTAAGGTGACTTCCCGAAGTTTTTAGTGATAAAATCTTTCACACCACAACTACATCCTTGTTGCAGTAAATTAAAATAAATTATGTCTTCCTTACCATGTGTCCTCCCTATTGATTTTAGATGTGGGATGGTTTGGGGAAGGAGAAAACTAATGGGCAGGCTGGTAGGGGCAACAATCTAACATCACCAACGTTTTCCTTTAAAATATTTTTATAGGCCTTTACACCAATAGTTATCCACTGGAATACTGAAAAAAAAAACCCAAACCCCAATATGCTTTAGATGAAAAAAGAAAAAGGAAAGGCAGAAAGTGTTCAAAGCCTACACAGACAGTGGTAATGTGCTTTCCACAAAATATTCTACACCCAGTCTCTGCCTCATCAAGCATGAGTCTTTGAATGAATTCAGAAGATAGGTGCTGTATCAGCTGGTACCTTAAGCAGTGAAGAACAGAGCGTACCTGAGAAATGCGGGGGAACTTCCTACAGGAGAAGTCTGTGAATCCCAAGTCGTGGAAGCCTGCTGGAATCGAAGGGTTGTTCTGAATGAAAGGCTTTCCCATGGGATCTCTGGGAAGCTGCTTATGGATAACTGCATTATGGCGCAGTAAGCCCCGATGAGTACGAAAGGTAATACAACAGATGTCACACCTGGAAAGGAAAGGAATAAAACAGAAATGACTTACTGACTGCTGCAGGCTTAAGAACTGACATTCTTCTCGCATTAGGCCAGCCTCCTTCCTCTCGCCCCATGATACTAAGAACCTGCTAAATGCAAAACGAAGCCACGGTGCGTCAAAAACCTATCACCGCAGAAAGGCCATTTCAATCACAGTCACTTTCTACCAGTTTCTGGCTATTAAGTTCACTGGAAGTTCAAAGAATATAGTTCATGAGAACTGAGCGTCCCACGTGGGCAGACGGTGAAGTGGCAGCTGAGAGCACAGCCTTCTGACAACCTTCCCATTGTCCAACATAAAATATTTCAATGGCTTTACACTGTTTCATTTTTACTAAAAAGTGCTATTAAAATAAAAGATATTTAAAAAAAAAAAAATCAGTGACAAGCAGACGCTAAATCAGACCTAAGTAGCAAGCAGCTGCAAATGTATAAATAGCACCTTTTTTAACTACTGCGTAAAACATACTACTGCACACCACTCAAATACCCGTGTATGAATTTTCTCTGCACTGCCTTTCCATAAACTTTCACTGATTTTTGTCACAGCTGTTATGAGAAATATACTGTTTTGAAACGAAAACTAGTGCTCCTTGAAGGGGAAGAGCATCAGAGGAGGAAGACCTGGAAGAGGTTCAACACTTCTGACCACTCATGCACCCCCTTCACAGCCAGTGCGCCCCAAAGAAAAATGCAGAAGCAACATCTTTTCCTACCCACACTTTATTGCTATGATTTCTTGTTTTTCTTAAGTTCTCAAATCCCAGATTCAGCTAAACAAAAGTTTCTCACATAAAGTAGACTTGCATTGGTATTGGAAAGGTATTGGAAATGCAGCTATGCTGCAGGGAGTAAGGACTATGCAGCAACATCTGGCCAACACGTTAACAAACAAGCCTATTGCCTTTTAAATATCTGGGATTTCAGCTCTGCAGCGTGACAGGTCACATCCACTCCGCATTCAACAAGTGACACAGTTTCACTCAACATGGTTCCTTGTGGTTACAGCTCCAGCTTGCAACCAAAGCACAGCATAGGTTTCACAGAAGCAAACACCAGTGAATGTGAAGCAGTCAGATTTTGTCAGTGAGAATATTATATTCACATGTGTCCCCTCCACCTTAGTTCTCCTCATACTGTCTTTGCCCTCCACATCAAGGAAAAGGACGTGTGCCTACTCATTAAAAAAACATCCTGCAATTAGAAATGACTTATGACAAAATCCTGAAACCACACCCTCCCTGTCCTGTCCCTAACAAACTCCCATTGTTGTTCTTTTTCTCACTACATAAACTTCCACAGACCTTTTTTATTCCCTGAAAATGAAGAGATAACCAAGTCACCCACAAAGCAATTGGACTCATAGTCTCTTGAGTGCTGAAAGAAGCAAGTGTGAAGTATATGTAACATGGCCTTTGTTATCACGGTATCCAGAAGGCTGGGACATAAATATTATGTGCTGGAGGTTTAATCTGGTTTATCTCCCCTGTTAATTCACTTGTATCCTACTTTTATAATTATTGCCAGCATAGTCCCTGCATTCCATTAAATACCGAACCAATGCCATTTACAAAGCAAATGTTTACTTGAAGAGGTCTGCTAAATATGACAACAATTTCTGGTGGGGCGGGGGGAATGCCAACACGTAGCGTTCCTCAAGCGTCAGGATCTACGGCTCTCCTCCAGCTCACTTGGCAGCACCTATTCCATGATGCAAAGCTTTCATCTTCAGTGAAAACAAAAACACACAACCACCAAAACCGCTGGGGGAAGAAGGGCATTAAAGGGTTAGAGCAGTCACCTGAAGAACTTGAAGGCTACTGAAATAAATTCTTTTTTAGAGGTGATGAAAACGCCTCACGTGAAAGCAAGTAGTGCTTCTGGCATGCTCTTTCTGGTACATCAGCATACAGTCTACAAGGCCTTGCAAGCAATGCTCCTGCACCACCGGGAGCATCGCTGGCGGTCTGTGGGGCCAGCTGTTCTGCAGAGGGATGCAGACCCTCACCTCGGGGCGTCTTGAGGCCTCCCCTGGACCAGCAACCCAACACAGCAGCCTCATGCATGACGGGGCAGGTACAGCTACCATTGATGGGAACACAGAGCTACTGGGAGAGCTGGTGCCTGCCACGCTACCCCCAGGATTTGGGGTGAGCAGGAGCCAGTGCTCCTGGGCAAGCAGCCAGCCCCCCCACACAGCAGAGAGGTGCGCCTCGTCCATCTTACAGTCCCTCACCTCTATCAGCTGTGCAACATGCTGATTTTAAGCACTGGTTTATTTAGGGCTCCCATAAAAAGCCGCACTTGAGAGCAAGTCTTTCAGAGCAGAGACCCGTGTGAAAGTCCTTCGCAGTACACCTGTATCAACTACTACGCCTCAGGACAGTAAAACTTTGCAATTTAAAAATGGTGTTTTCCATGCAAAGGGAATGGCCTCCCCTCTCCCAAAACAAAAGTAATATATCTTGAAAAAGGAATATGTACTTTTTCTCTTTTATAATGCATAGAATTAAACACCCCTCTGTATTTTTCTCTTTCCTCCTTAGTTTTCTCTTTTATTTTCCTTGTGGCGAGTGAAGAAGCATGAAGCAAAAAGAGAAGTCGGGAAAAGGATTAAGCTCTTTTTCCATTCAGTCAAAAAGAAGCTGCTGGCTAAAAAAAGAAACATCCAGCTAAATCACTCCTGTCAACTCAAGATGCAAGCACTTCAGGGCATATAAATGCACTGTGCCCTGGCTCAGCACCTTCCCCTGGTGTCACAGTTTACAGGATCACAGGGAGCTGAAGCACGGATGCCCTCCCTGCCTCCATGGTCCAGGCACACCTGTAGAGGCAGCTGCAGCTTGGAAAGCTGGAATAAAAACAGCCCGAGAAAAGCGCTCCTTGAGAGATGTGTGGAGCAGCTTCTCCGGGGCAGGCTCCCCAGGCGAGCAGGTGGCCCGGCAGGCTCCAGAGACCGCGCTGGCACCTTGCGCCCGTGCCGCTCACCAAGGACAAGGGAGGTCATTGTAAAGCTGCTCCTGATGCTGAGGGGTGCCACCGCGGCGCCGGCTCAGGAGGTCTCTCAGGCTCTGCAGACCTCACTTGGGCTTGTCAGTCTTCGCTACGGATGCAAGCTATTTAAAATACACAGCCCGTTTGCCCAAGTGTATGCACAACGTTTTTTTCGTGTGTGTGTGTGTTTTTGTTGAGTTCCCTGCCCCTCACCTCAAGTAGGAAGGGAGTCCTGAGTTTCTCCCAAATGGCATGACTTGAGCTTTGAATACAATTAGCAATGCAGATGCAGATATGGACGTGTACCACCTCCAAGAAAAACTTACAGGTACTAAGCTTCAAAACCTAACTACTTAAGGCAAGCATCATGATGCATTGACTAAGGCTTGTGTTAATTTAAAATGGAGTAAGCTGCCATGCCTAGCAATGCATTAACTGGAAGCATTAGGGGTTTTTTTAAGGAAGCCTAACCATTAATTTCTGTTTTGCCATCAGTACTATTTTCCATCTTTAGGTAGTGTCAATTCCTACAGCATTTTTAAATCTAAAACCATAGTCTAGGAAGGACAAGAGAAAGGAATCCTAGGTGATATGAACATTTTTTCATCTTGCTTAAATTGCTTTAAAAAGTTAAGTAATTGTGGAAAGTCTGAAAAGTCCAGCATATCAAATAAAGCATCTGAAACATATGGTAATACTTTGCTCATGATGAACTTTAAAAAAAACAAAACAAAACACACAAAAAAACCCACTCTCCCTACAATTTCACAAGTCTGCTCATGTGTAGTGCCAAGTCAAACACGGATGGTATGGCTGCAGAGAACAGAGATGGGAACAGGTTCTGAGGTTGTTAGCGGAACAGGCAGAGCAATGGCTCAACACCTGAACAGAGATAAAAGCACTCTACTTGCAAGGTAAGTTCCAGATGTAGCAAATAAAAGCTGCTGTGTTATCATGTGATTGCTAGTCTTGGCCACGGTTTTCCATTTTTGTATAAATATGATTACAGAGCAGAGAGAAGAAAGCTGTTCAGTTCCAAGAACAGAGATTCAATTATAAGTAAAAAGTTAAAAAATGCTTTTAGCAGCTAAGACCGCTTTAAAATGAGCTTCATTCTCAATTGCCTTTACGTTTCTGAGTTGTTTATACCTGTACAATGCTTTTTGTTTATACCTGTACCTCCGGCTCACTGGCAGAAGTGTACAAAGCAAGCGGGTGAGAAAACAGAACGGCTAAAACACAAAAGCAGAACTGAAATATAACTGTGCAATGACAGTGCAATGAGTAGGCTGACCTTGGTGCTCAGGCCACGTACCACACCAAGCGAGTCTGTTTAATTATTACTACACCAGTGCACCTTTTTCGGTTTTTTTAAATGCAGATAAGGTCTCCGTGTAAAAACACACCTAAAAAGCTTTCTATTAAAATAAGTTAATATTCTTGAAATATGTAATGCTAATTAGATATAAAAGCATTTTAACAGGCTTTAAGAAATAGTCAATGCTTTGTGCAGCTTGTTCAAGAGGCAAGCCAGGATCTGCTACACTTACGACAAGTGGCACCTATGCAAGAAAAGTTTACATAAGCGATGCCTGTTGCCTTGCATTACACTCTCCTCTGAGCCAATTCGCATTTGTCAGCAATGGAAATAGCTTTTTTTCTTTAAGAAAAGGAAAGACATTTTAGAAAGGAAATGCAGAGCCAAATTTTAAGCAAAATTAATCAGTCTTGATTTTGATTAAGGGTAATGCAGTTAAACATTCAATCCTTCTAAGTTTTATATTTCAGTAGTCAAGATGCAAATGCCAAATATTTATATCGATCAATCTGTTACCAAGAAATTAAACAAACACTGTGCTCTGCACTACCTGAGACTGGCGGTGGGAAAGGGAAAGTGACATTTAGCATTCTTCCACTTATACTTCTGAAAGCACATGAGAGTAGACCAAAACCTTAAGTTTTCACCCATGCAGCTCACTAACACTATGTTTCCTATGTTGTGGATGTCAACAAATAAAAAGTGTTAATTTCTAGGCCTTATCTAAAATAAAAAGCTTAGTATCATTTTGTTCCTTTTCTGTCTGTGCTCTTTAGCAACTGTCACAAACAGAAGCAAGAAAAACAGAACAAGAATGAAACATATCCTGAGACAGAAGTCATTAATACACAGTTATGTTATTAAGTCATCTAACTCCTCCCACTGAAATCCCTAATACGTACTGTATATAAATTTCTACCTTTGTCATTATTATTTCTGTCTCACATTATTTGCAGAATTAATGCAGCTCTCCTTACGAGCAAAGAAAATCCTATGCTGACCTAAAAATAATACAACTGGGCAGAAGAGAAAGATGGGTGATTCCCTGCCATTGACTCATGTCTGCTCCACGGACAGGAGCAGGCTCCCAGCCTCCGCACCGGTAACGTGCACTGCAGAGGCGGCCAACAAGGAGGGGCAGATGTAGAAAGCATGGTTTTAAACATAAGTGCTTTCACCACCTATGAAAGACAAACTAGCAGGTTACAGACATATTCCCCTTCAGGAAAGGATTCCTTTGCTTCTCTCTCACTTCTTTTGGGGCAAGGCGAAGGGAGGGAGATGAGAGCAGGCAAATTGGTTTCTGCTCCTGTGCAACCCCACCCAGGTCCAGATACTCATCTCCTTTTGGATGAAAAACCCTTCCTAGCCTCCACACCCAGGGCCCTGGGAAATAACATCCAACAGCTGCACTAATCTCTCCCACTTGCTGCAGATGAGTGATGGAAAAGCAGCAGTGCTGCAAATGCTGTTCCTGCCTTCCTCCTGGGGATCCCTGTGGATCCACCCACTATCCTGCAGTGACCGTTCCTGACTCCTTCCCCTGCAGCGTGTCTGACCCCGAAGGACCTGCTGCTCTCCCATCTCCACCTCGCCCAATGCTATCGGTCAGTGCCGAAACCGCAAGTGGCACAGTAGCACTGGCAGCCAACTCCCTGCCAGGCGCGACGGGCTGGAGAGGCTCCCCTCCCCTTTCCCAGTGTGTAGGGGACGGACACAGCTCACCAGAAGTTCAGTGCATGCTGCTTCACCTCCTCAGCAAAGGTGGGACTTTTCTTTCAACTTTTCCTCCCTCCCACCTCCCCATTGGCTGTCCGACTTTGTAACCAAGGTGTCCTGTCGCTCCCTTTAATCCTCTCCCTCAAAGAAGCCACCCTTGGGTGCAGCAAAGGCTGAAACCACTGCGCCAGCCCTTCTATTAATAGAGGGATGCACAATGCTATGTGCATTCCTACAGCCGTGCTGTGGTCCAGGCGAGAAAAGTATCGTGTAGGAGCCAGGGCAGATCCAATATAAACCAGGGTGATGTCGTGCTTCAGAAACTTGTCGGCATGGTGCAGAGCCAGTGTCTGCACCAGCGTATCGTCACTCCCACAGTCAGAGTAACTCGAGTGAAGTTAACAGCTATAAGGTTTAATAAAAAGGCACGAGCCATCCTGTGCCATCTTTTAGCTTTCTTTGTGTGTGAGCAAAGAAAAATCAATAAAAAAAATTTCATTTCTTCCCAACACTGTAATGAATTGCAAGTACCAGCAACACTTCAACAGTGCCAGATTTAAATACCTCTGTCCCAGTGGAACAGCAGCTTACTCTACCATTTACTTCAACAGAATTAACATGCAACTAAGAACAAATAAAGAGAAAATGGGAGATGGCCTGCAGACACTTGCACAAACAAAGTAGTTCATTTTCTCATAATGACCTTTTTACTTAATAAAGGTCAAAGTTTTAAAAACCAGAAGTGTCAAGAAATTGGCTGGACAGAAACATGGAGCAAGAGCTGAAGATCAACATAAATAACAACGAAGGGTTTAATAATTAGGGCAAGCACACCTGAGGAAAAAAAAAAAGCATGACCAGTACAGTCCTCTACAGCTACCAAAACTGGAAGCTACACAGCATCCAGAATAAAAGTCATTATTTGTGCACACAAACTCAAGCTGACCTTCTGGTATTCCTTCAGGATAAGAAAAGGAAAACTCTTCCTGCCTTCTAACACATCTTTCAAATATGGAAGCCAAGTACTTGTGTAGTTTTAAAATTAATGGCAAGAGTTTAAAAAAAAAAATCTATGTGTCTACCATGTTAAAAAAGCAACACCACTTTTCACAAGTAACATAAGAAGAAACACATCTACAGGCTCTTGTCTATCCTATAACCATCCACTGATGACAACAGGGCTCACAAATAGGTGCAGCCGAATCTGGACTGAACCCCCTTGCCCTTATCTACATTCACAGGTAAGCTATGCTCAGCACGCAGACGTGACGGCTAACACAATAAGCAGCAGCCAGCACTTTGAGAAAGCCTGCATATAAACAAACCCTGGTCATCAGGATCAGCCAGGCATGTTAATAACCTATTTTGGCTCAGCTCTCTTTCCCTCCTGTATTCCCTTTTACGAGAAGCTCTCCTCTACAGTCAGCTTTGCATTTTACCCACTTTCTATTCTTGCAACCGAGCTAAGATATTCAACACCATGTGACACACCACACAGTTTCTCATGAGAGCGTCATCACTCCCCGTGTCCATTCACTATCTGATATTTTTATCCGGCTGCTCTGGATTCCCAGTCTCCTCGCACAATGAGCTCTCTGATGTGAGCTGACCACTTCCAGGCAAGCGTTGGACTCGCGCTGCTCTTCAGATGTTTCCCACCTCTCTTTTCTGAACAGAAACTTCAGAAAGCACTTAAAATGCAGTTCTGGTCTGCTTTTGCCAAGCCAGCATACAGACAGATGCTCAACCCACTGATTTTACTTCTCCATTTGCTCAGTAAAAGGATGCGCTCACCAGCTTGCTTGCATACCCTCTCCTCTGCCTTATCAACATTAAGAGTTGCATTGTACCACAGCATATTTTTGGTCCTAGCATTTACCAGAGCTGAATTTCATCATCACCAGCTGGCTCATGGAATTGCTCCTGCACTGAAAATGCTGCCAACAGAGATGAGGATTTGGTTCCTAGTTCTTATCAGCAAGACACCGAGCAAGCAGCTTGCAGAGCAGAGCAGAGCAGGAGAGTCAGCCGAATCGGCAATGCCACAACTGACCCTTGTCCACCTCCATCCTTGGCTATAACAAGTCTTGTAGCATTGACTCTGTTAGGACTCGGTAACTCTAGCAGCAGTTCCTACCTAAGCTATCCTTGCTGGTACAATCTCAAACAATGACTAAGAAGGGAAGTATCGGGGCCAAAGTATAGTGTGCCAAAACCAAAGGTCAAGGAGGTCCATGAACATGTCTATGCTGGGAGTGCTCTCCATCTCTCTCTTGGTGTTCAACAATTGTGTAGCATACAACAACCTCAGAATAATTCCAGCTGCATTAAAAGAGCACATCATTTCATATTTTGAAGTGCTAACAAGGAACGAGGCTTGTCTATGTGCACACCAACAGTTGTGACAGAGATGGAAAAGTAGTATGAAATTTCACAGTGCTGCATGAAGACCACTTGTCACTCATGCTTCAAGTTGCTTCCAGTAACAATAGTGTCAACTACTAGGAAAAAACTTCCTCTCCCCAACATGAACCAGTAGTTTTGTCTCACAAGTAATATAAATTGCAAGCAACATTTAGTTTTCAAACACATTCACTCTTGTAAGTTTGCAATGTCACTAACACCCTCTTCCCACAAAAGGCTGACCACGTGTAGAAAGCAACATGCTTTGTAAAAATGAAGTCAGCAGGATTATTCCCTACTATATAAGGAGAGAAAAGATAGAAAGTGAATTCCTGAAGTTGCTTAAGTAGGCATTGGCAAAAACAGGAATGAAACCTAAGGGACTTTTTCTGGTGGTTTTTTTTTCTTTTACATCCTGTAGAATGTACTTTTACGCAGTCACATTGCTACTCCATACACAACTTAGTCTTGTACTATTCTTTTCTACTGGTGCTAATGATTGAAATAATCTCCGTACACTTTAAATTTACATTATTTTATTTTCTTGGCTATTTTATCTCCCCAAAGCTGACGTGCAGAACTGCCCTGAATAACAGTAAGTGGGCAATAAACATGTAATATTCTAAGTAGCTGGAATAATTTTGACTCAAAACCCACTTCCTTTTGTCTTGACTTGAATGGGGCTGCTCACATGCATTGGCTAAAATGATTTAAGACTGGGACGTAGGTCCAGGTGCCTTGCAGCGTCCCACCACCTGACACCATGCACTGACGAATGGGGATGTGCTGGCAAAGGGGGAAACCTGGTGACCAGCCTGACTGAATCGCAAGCTCCACGTGACATCTTGTGAAACAATTTACACACAGAGTCCAGGAGACCATTCCTAGGGTATTTAAGTTGTCCACTCCTTCTGAGTGAAGCCAGGTTAACACCAAGACAGAATGATAGCATTTTCTACCTAGGAGTGTTTTCAGAAACAAGAGCTCAGTGGTTACCCTGGCAAAACTGGAGGCAGATGACAACAGACACCAATGGTCAGGGTGTCCTGACACTTTCCATTCCAGGACCTGAGCTCCTCTGTTGCTATCCCTGTTACCAATCTAACTGTTCAAAACAACAAGTTTCCATGGTGGCGTTCAACCTCTAGCCAAATTTGACTTCACAAGTTTCAGCAAAACTTGGGTAGCCTGTTTTGAAGAACAAGGTAGACTGTGAATGGCTTTTCATTTTCTTTGTTTGGAAGTTCTACAGAAGCACATTACCCTGGGGCAAGAGAACTGCTTTTGCTGTCCTTGTGAAAATATGCCCGGGATTTGGCAAGTTACAAAGCTTAATATATTATATCACTGTTTGGACATGCTCTGTAAAAGGTCAGAAAACTTAACCTACCCTGAATCCATTCATGGCAACAGGCATCTACTGGTTCTGGTCACCAGGTCAGCTCAGTGACTGAGGCAGACAGTGTCTTTCACACTCTGCAATGTCTATTTATTTCTTGTCTCCTATAAAAAGTTAACAAAACCAAATCCTGTAACTGAAGGCAATGCCACACCGAACCAAATGTGATCAGGAAGTCCCCATAACATTCATTCCAGGCTTTTACCATGTTCAACTGCACAACTATCCCTGCTGAGAACTGATGTTGAAACATGCCTCTAAGAAAGGAGGTAACTGCAACACTATCACCACCTCCCTCCTCCTCTCCTCAGGAAGACAAACGGGCATGAGAAGCAGCATAAATGTCTCCTTGCTGCTGTGAGGAAGGAAAAATTAAAAAACCTTCAGCTGTTGGTACAGAGAGTACTGTAAGAAGCCTCCTGGAGGAGAACGAGAGGAAATATAAAGGGTATGCTCTGGTTACAGTGAAAGCCAACAGAGGCATTTTACAGCGCATGTACTTTTTTAAAAGCCACACATTTTACTTTAAGCCTGTTCCATTGTACTTGCCAAAGGAAAGAGGAGAAACCTCACATAGTGCCTCAAGAGGTTTCTCCCCAGGAAATCCTCATGTCTCCTTTGCTTGCACTGCTGATGTTGCTCAGAGCTGTCTGTCAGGCGACCTTTACAAGCACATTACCATGTTTGACAGCAACCCTCTGCCACAAAAGTTTCCAGAGAAGTTACCCCGCTCCGCGAGGTTTCTCATTTTCCCTATTGGCTGCACAGCGTTTCAGCGCTCTGCTAATTATATCAACACTCAGATACAAACTCACCAAAATAGACGGTGTCCTGAGGCCCCAG
The DNA here is from genome assembly GCA_013401315.1 of Balaeniceps rex. Classification (NCBI taxonomy): domain Eukaryota; kingdom Metazoa; phylum Chordata; class Aves; order Pelecaniformes; family Balaenicipitidae; genus Balaeniceps; species Balaeniceps rex. The sequence goes on from VYZW01061444.1 coordinate 50,816, forward strand.
CTTCAGGGAAACAGACCTCACCTTTAAATAATCCAGGTAGAGAGGCGAAAGGGGTCACAAAGCACCCCTGGGCCACCTCCCACTGCTAATGGGGACTGCAGGCAACCTTGCTGGGACCAGCTCATGTCACTAATTAGGGTGCAGGTCCCAGGGCTTCAAAGGGACAGAGACTGACCAGGGGGCGTAATGCCATGAAGGAGATGCAGTGCCACAGCCCATTGTCAGACGGACAAAGGGCCCTATTATTGCTCCCAAGAGCAGGGCAGTTCTTACCGTAATTAGGAGACAAAGATGCACGATTTAGGATTCTACATAATCAAGAGATACTCTCCCAAGCAGGAGCCCCTCTCACACAATCAGTGGATTAAGTATTGTTTATTCTGCTGCAAGTAAACAATGAGTTGCTCCCCGCTTGGGGCTTTACATGAAAAAGCAGTACTGGGGAAGACAATGCGGGGTGTCTTTTCATCTGACTTTGAACAGCTAACCCTGTGATTTAAAGTTGTTCATTTGACAGTATCTGGTAGGGTAATGGCCCACCCTGTAAATTAGCTGCTCACATACTGATCCGGGGGCTGTCAGACAGGCTTACCTTTTCTGCTACTTAGCAGAAGGGGGCCGGGACAGACAGACAGACGCTCTGGGGGCAGAGGCTGTATTTACACAACAGCACTACAATGGCAGGATTAAAGGACCACAGGGAAGCCAGGCAGAAGCTCCTGCACACCCCGCCACTTTGATGCTGCTGGGGATGCATCCCTGAAGGGAGGTTGGTACCACTGTCAAGGTAATGCAGGCTGGTGCATCTCTCCAGAGCCAATGTCCGCCATCATTTTTATACTAACTACTGGGGGAGCAGAAAGGAGTCAGATGTTTGCCCTGTGGTTTACAAAGAAAGGCACGGCTAGGCAGATTGAGCATCACTTATTTTTGGTCATGACAAAACAGTCTGTGCTGGGCTACCTAAAGCGGTAGCTGCAAACCAACTGCCAGACCCAGAGCATCTGGCTCTGGGATGCACAACATCTGATACCTGCCTCACAGAAGTCCTAATCAAGTGACTCTACTTTTACAATACTGGCAATAAAAAGAAACTGAGCATGTTCTGCTCCTTGCTTTTTGCTCATAACACAGCTGCTTATGCTTTTTCGTTTGTCTGAACTTTGTTTAAGGAGAGGTCTTCCTCCTTGTCTTCTGTAATAGGGAAACACCAAGATTTGATGAATGCCTTCTAACATTTTGCAGTTTGCTCTCCTGCGCACCCATGCACACGTGCCTCCTGCTCTGATACTCCAGCAAAATGTTCTTTTCTTCATCTCTTTCACTCAAAAAAACACCCCTAAGCCTCACCAAGAGGAATCATTTCAGTCACATGAACTCAGGATTGAGAATGGCGTGCCACATTCAGCATACCTCGTTGAATCCTACAAACAGTCTTGCAGAACCCTGGAAACAAGGGGATTACAGCCCCTGCCTGCCAAGGATTTGAACTCATTTCCTTTGGGATGAAAGAGTCACCTTAACAGCAGCCCAGACTGCTCTGCTTACCGGAGGATTTTCTGCTAGGTTGGGCCAACCAGACAGTGCCATTTGACTTGCCTAGACTAGGACAAAAGGTGTGTTTTAAACCAGATAGGCAGGGCAAGTTGCATCTGAGATGTTAGCTGACCAGGGAGAACCACAGCTTCCTTGTCCTGCCCTATCTCCACTGACGTATCTTAAATTGCTAAAGCAAATACTTGACAAAAAACCCCTTACCATCGTCTAGACAAGCCCATAAAGACCAGCATCCCGGCACCAGCCATAACTCATGCCCACAGAGCTTGACAATCGTGGCTTTGATTTAGGGATGCATTTTAGTCTTTGTTGCTCAACGCAATCAAGGGTAGCAAAATCCATTTCAGGAGAATATTATCCAAAAGCAAGTCTCCTAATCCTAGAGAAAGAAGTGCATGAAGAGGAACAGCATATTTGCACAGCCAGTGTGTCTTTCTGCCTTGCCGCAGCAGACTGCAAAGCTGCCAAGCTAGAAGGGTATCTATTCTGTTGTCTTTTATCCATCACTCAAACGAAGAGAATCCATCTCTCCACTCAGGTCCATGGCACGTAACTTTGCAAAGAGGTCGTATCTTCATAGAAGCTTCAGATAAGCCTAATATGACAGCTGCTTTCTCTAAAGCGTGAAGTATATGGCAAAATTACCTCAGACTCCCTTTTGTGGGGGTTGCAGAGCTCTTACCAGAGAATAACTGTTTCAATTTTGCTCTATAATGAAAATTTACTTCATTTACTTCAGAAACAGCAAACTTCATTTAATTAACTACTATTTGCTGGCCCAAGTTTAAGAAAGAGCTTTCCAACTCCTTTCCCCAATAATTACAGCACTAACAATGCCTTTAAAAATGGGTTTACATGTATTTAGCAAGGTTTTCTAATTTAAAAAAATTGGAAAATTTAATAGAATTAATTCCATTTAATAGAATGGGATGGCTCTGCTCCATGCCATTCTATTAAGAAACTGTATTCAGGAGAGACTGTTGACACTTCAAGATGCTGAATTCTGCACCCTTCTGAAAAGATCATTAGAGTCCAATGCACCAAAATAAGCTTAAAACACTGACAAGCTTCTGCAAATGGACAATCTCCTTTTCTAAAATAGCAGCTTTTCTACATGTTTAAACTCGACTTGGAATATCTCTTTTGTATCTTCATGTATCTTGGCTCTACATTTTTCTATGGTAAAAAACAGGAAATAAAAAAGTATCAGGAGTCCCAGGGGCAATTACTTGAACCAAAACACAACACCCAAGCACCTTCCCAATCAATTAATAACTAATTTTTCCTTGTTAACAGAAGCTGATTTAAGCCAAAATCCAAACCATTCCCTAACCTCAACAGGCAAAAAAGCGTAACACATTTTCTTGAAAGTCTGGAATCAGAAACTCATGTATCTTCACTCACTCCCATGACAGACAACAAAACCTTCATATCCAGCCATCGCCTTCTCCCCAGGCAGAATAATCTCATAGGTTGGTACCTGAATACTTTTATCAAGTTTTGCTTCATGTTTTAAGCACCTTTAGTTTAACTTGTTAAAATTCTGCAATGTTGGCATTTTACAGTTTTACGTAACGACAGTGATGGGTTTGGAAGGGAGGAACGGGTGCTTTAATGTCTTCTAAAAACACTCCCAGCTATTAACTAGCAAGATTTCTTGTATTTGCAAAAAATAAAAAAATTAAGCCCTACAGCACCCTGGTGACATAAGATGAGGCAGAAACATTTAAAAACCTGTTCAAAATCACAAAGGGGGGCAGTGCTCCTGCCCCTCCTCAGCAGGCTCCCTCAGGCCATCTGGTGACCAGAAACACTCTCGGGACTATTTCTTACCTCAGCGAATTATCTGGATGTGTCTCCATGTGGGACTCCAGCACATACTTGCAAAAAAAATCTTTGAAACACACTGGACAATGATAAACTTCCTCCTCAGCCTTCTTATCCCCTTCACCAGAGTGACCATCCTCGACAACCTTCAGAGAGAGGGGGGAAAAAAACTCACTAGACTGAATTTTAAGCAACAAACCGAACATGCAACCCATTTGAAGTCCTTCTCTTAAAAACAAAGCAGCGGGCTTCATCCACAACTTTGCTGCAGGCGACCAGAAATTACTAATTTCAGCAATAGAGAGAGGGTGAGCAACAGAGTCTCCGCACGTGTGAGAATGTGCACGTTGGAAAAGGAGGCTCAGAAGGAGATAAAGTGTGCGGCTAAGTCATGGACACATCAGTTCTAATGAGAAACTGCGATTTGAACAACTTATAAACCCCTATGTTTATATACTGCTGAACTAGCATTCCTTCCCCTTCAGAAAACCAGGTGAGCTGTCAGCCTCAATTATTTATGCCATTGACATACCGCCAACTCCTAACTCAAGTGGTCCAGCAAAAAGCCATGAACTTCTGCATGTTTTCTGTAGCCCTCTTCTGATTACAGGAGAAAAGCAGGCATAGAAACAAGGGATACTGAGCTAAATGGAACTGCTACTAGCTTGCCATTTAGAGATAGTAAGTGGAAAAGGTTAAGTTTGGCAGCCACCATACATTTTGTATGAATGACTGAAATGCACTAAAATATTTCATAAACAAAACCCTAATGGAAATGTCTAGCCTTCAAATAAATATTTTCTGGTTGCTCTTGCAACTCCAACAATGCAGGATTATGCTACTGTGAAAGGGAAATGTACTACAGATTCTTCTTTTCCTCCAGATCAAGACAAAACAGACTTAAGCTGTTGCTGCTTTTGAAGTAAACAGTAATTTTTTAAACGTTCAAATCACTATCCTGCAAGACTACTATGAAGTAAATGGGAAAAAAAAAACCTAGGGGAATAGCTGCAGTAGCAGAAGAATAGTTCATCCTCTTGTCAACCAACAATTATCTAATATAAATCATAAGCAAATCCAAAAATTTAAACAATAAAGGATTTTAAAAAACTGAATTCTTTCAATCTCTGAAATTATAAATTAATTTTCCAACAGCGTTGGCTACACAGGAAAAGCATGACATCTTAGAATATACACAGGGCTGTAACAAGACCACATTTTAATATTTCTATGCTGACTGCATGAACACAACAGCTGACAGTTTAGGAGGTAGCCAGGAAAGTCTTTTGCTTCATGCCCCATAAAGAACCTTTTTTGCAGGTGTCCTCTCCTCTCTGTCCATCTCAGCATCATGACTAAACTTCCGTTTCGAAGATAATCGCCTGCGCTTCAGCGGTGACGGGGGAGTTGTGCTTGCTGTGCTGTTCGGATCCTTCTCATGAATCTTCATGTGCCTGAGTAGGAGGAGGAAGAAGACACTGTCAGCAGGCAAACTGGGGCGGAAGGTCCACGTAAATTTTAATGCCAACACCACTTCTAACGTTTGCCTTTAAAGGACACCACCAGAGATCCCATAAACCACACTGCAATTCCGAAAGACAGCCAGGGCACGATCCAGCACGGGCCCTTTGCAGTGCCCAGGACCGTGCAGGGCTGTGGCAGGGAGCCTAGCAGCTCTTCCCCATGCCCTGACCCATGGCACAGGACTTGCCCTGCTACCATCTGGCCCCATGAGCATCGTGCCCATCCCCCATCATCCAACAGGCCCTGGTTCTGCCTAATACTGCTTGGTAATCTACAGGCCTGGCCTCCCAGTCCTGTGGCAGTCTAGTAAGTAAAAGCCTGCAGCTTAGCATCCCCTTCTCTCAGTGCTAAAAAAGCACCCCATCTTCAGCTGGCTCTCCTTTTATAGTTTCAGACAGTACGCCAAGTGGATCGGTATATGCCAACATCAGGGCAACACTTCTTAAATACATTTGTTTCCTTCTCATCGTTAACACATCGGTGCACCCCAATATCGAATTTCAACTGCAACTTTGAAGTCAAGATATATCTGGTCACACTGTTAAGCTGCAGCAGGTTTGGCTTGCAAAACTCCATATTGCCAAAGCATGTTCACAAACCTGCTTCCCCAGGAAAGCAACTATTTCTTGTCACAAAGACGTTGGAAAGTGGAGAGGGACAAAATGGCTCAGGAAGCAATCTCATGAATATCTGTATACCTGACCTGCTTGCCTCTTGGTTTTCCGTATCTGCAACCTGAGGAAGACACTGTTGTCTAGTTCTGGGGTATTGCTCCCACGCTTCTTTTTCTGAGTACTAAAAGCTCAAATTGTAAATTTTCTTTTTTTTTTTTTTAAATGTAGGGCCTTTAGCCTCACTTCAAATTTATAGTGCTTTTGGAAAAAAAATCAAGCTTAAGTCTCCTGCATGCAATGGACATTTTTGCTTCTAATAGGTAGAAACGGGAGCGCAGGAGAGAGCTGCCCTTTGTCTATATGACTGACTTCAAAGCAGCACAAGGGAGACAATGTTAATGGCATTTGGGCACATCCTTCACAAGTCACACCCCCAACTCAGCTCAGGTCCGTGCCATTTAACTTGACTGCACGCTATCAATGTTCAAACATGAGAGAATGTTGTAACCTAGATGAGTCTCTTATGTCCTCATAACTGCTTGGGTGTTATGACATAAAATCCGTTTTAGTTTTGGATGCCAAGGGCATGATGCTTCAAGATAACACACTGGACCAAACTGGCCCACGGGCAGACTCCGCTGGAGCTGCTGGGAGGACTCTCTTGTCACACAATGCTTTTTTTAACATTTCCTTTCATAACCTCTGAACCTTTAAAAAAAAAATAAAGGCATCTAAATTACCATGTCAAACTACAGCCAGGCTTCTGAGGGTGTTATGCAGGAACAGCCTGAAGCCAAAAGCACCACAGGTACCAGAACAGATGCAAGTTTAAAACGGCTGTTCAGCTACTGCCTGCTTTCAATGCCCAGCAGGGCTGGGGCTGCTTGGAGGACCAGGTCCACATGAGGAAAAACGTGGCTTCCCCAGCCCCCCAGTAACCCTCACTGTTCACACAAATGGTGGATGGACACTGGTGACAACTGTCAGTCACACTGTGGGAAGTTCAAGGAGGAGAGAGTATCTGTATGCAGATGTGCCCAGCAGGTTAGGCACATCATGATGGAAACGTTGCTGAATTTGTCCGACCTCTTTCCCTGCCAATCGCCCAACTGGGAGCAGAAGGAAGGTTGAAGCTCCGAGGGTTTGGCTCTCTCTAGGTTCAACAGGACCCAGGGAGAAGTCGGAACACTGACACAGCCTCCGCAGTGCAGTGCACTCCCCTGCCTCGGCCCTCTGGTAGCCCTGCCACCACAGGCACCAAAGGTAACTGACATAGCTGCATGAATCCAATGCTACCTGGGCTCACAAAATCTGCAGGTAAAGCATCTACAGGTATTGTACTGCCTCATTGTCTTTATTCTTTTTTTGGTCTTTTTTTTTTTTCACCTTACAGCACTGATCCAACTTCTCGTGCTAGCTAAGTCAACCCCAGAGCTTCCTATGGGTGATAAATCAACAGTGTGAGGAGCAGTTGCCTGTATTCATGCAAGAATAAGGGAGAAGAAACCAGTTATTTGTTCAAAGGGTTTCTGTCCACAATAGTTGAAGATAAAACTTGAAAAGCATCTGGGAACAACAAAACATAGTATTCAATTGCACAGTCAAAGCAAAACCTGGAAGGTAGTTTGTTGGTCTTTTTTTTTTTTCCCCTTTTTTTCTTTCTGGTAAAGACTGCTTTCCAGTTTCAATGAGCTCTTGAAAGTGATACAGAGGCTTTTGCATGTGCCTGTCTGTACCCCCACCCCAGACACACATGGCCTGCATGCTTAACCTTCTGGCAGCTTGGCTGATGCATAGCTAATATTACTTGGTCAGTTACTTTTCAGAGAGCTAGAGAGCAAAAGCAGTCAAGCTAAATCACATTCACCCAGAAAACAAACAACAAAAAAACCTGCTATGCATTAAGCGTGGGACTTTTTGTTCCTATTTTCTTTTAAAGTCTCCTTTCTGCCAGTAACAAGTATGCAAAACTCCTGTTTAGTAGCTACCCATGCAAACCAGCTTCCTCAGGGCTGAGTTCTTTCCTCCTGCCGTTTGTCCACCTGTCGAACTCCGCCTGTTTCAATGGAGCTGCTCCTACTTGAGAGGGGTGTGATGGCACATCCACAGCGTACCAACAGGAGAAACTGTTAAGACCTCTAGGTTAGTGCCAGTCCAACCTGGCACCTCTGCCTGGCATGACCTAATGCATGCAAAGACACCGGCTCCTGCGAGTCCCAAAAGTAGTCCAGCCGTGTTTGCTAGTAAGGCAGGGCTTGCTAATGTGGGTGCAGCACCACAGTGATGGGGCTTTGCTACATCTGGTATCAAAGTTATCAGCTGCCCCCAGCTTGCAGTTCTTCCTGCAACTTGTGTGTTTTTGCCATGCCCTAAAAGCAAGAGCAGAATCCGTACCCACAGCAAGGAATGTGGTAATCCCTTCGTGTTTTAGCTTTGCATATTTGAAAGGAAGCAGCCCAAGCTATTGAGCTAAAAACAGGAAGACACCCTGACTGCACCTTTGACTTCTACTGTGTAGGTCAAATATCACAGCCTCTGTGATAGCTCTCTGCATGTGATCATTAAGGAAAAAAAGAAAAATCCGAAACCAAAGCAGCAGGTTCCAGAGTTCTCAAGGAGAGTCGCAACCTGTCCACATCACAGCCAGCAGGTTTGTTCCTTTGGCAGGTTAAGCAAGTTTCACTACATCAAGACAAGGGTGGAGAGGAAAAAGATTACTAGAGCTACAGCCCAAGATAAGCGGGAAGATAAAGCCAAGCAGTACAAAAGATAGACACAATCTTCATCTCTCTTTTTTTACTTTGCAACATGGATGTCATTCTGCCTCAAGAAAACATTTATCACCCAGCTTGGGTTGAACTGCAGCAGATGCCAAGTCACATCCACAACCTTTCTTTTAAAGTTAAACACTCCCTTCACCAGGGCTTCTCTTACTTAAAAAGTTTCCTAACTATAATTAAGGGGGAGGGGGGGCATTTGTGTTGCCTTATCCTCCTTCAGAAGAGTTTGCCTTGATTAGATCTTACATGTAACACTGAAAATGCTCAACCTCACTGTTTAGCCTGCGAAGATACAAGGAGAACAGGAACAAAGCTGTGCTTAGAAATTATTTTCCCGTTGTGACTATAACAACATATTTTGGCCTGACAACCCTGGCATACTTTGAATACGAAAGCCAGGCTCATAAGTCAGCCTGGCTTTCAGCATCTTACAATGATAAAGGAAAATGATATGACATTCATCAGTTCCAACAAATAAAGATAAACACTCAACATCTTAAGTGAGAACGTAGTGCAAAAAAAGAAGGGCAAAATAAGGACATGCACAGAAATGCTCATATTCAGCCACAGATGCAAGTTCCAGTAACAAGTGCCAGAAGCTCTGAAGTGACCACTACTGCAGCTCAGAAGAGAGCCAGAGCCACAGCGGATGAAACTTGGCTTTTTTTTCTAATTTAAATCAATGAATTGTGGCTCTGAGCCATCCTACAGAGCAACCCAAGAACAGCAGACAAGCTCAGGAAGGTACCGAGCCCTGAAGCCTGCACTTCATATGGTGGTTATTAGTCTCCCCAGCACACGTGCAAGTACACATACGCTTGGACAGTACTGAGGGTGGAACACCAAAATGCAGCTATGATACACAGGATGAAAGGAAGGAGGTAAGAATTTGAGCTTAATATTAGGGAGGACTCCCTTGCACTAAGTGCTAGCTAACCTTTATTAACCTCTCAGAGAAAGTGGTGGAACTCTATTTAAAATGAGACCAGACAGAGAGCCAGAAGAATTTGCAAAGAATAATCCCAAAATGGAAAGAGGAAATTAAGTCTTTTCCAAACAAGGTCTGATCCACCTCTGAATTAAACTCTTAACGTTTAAGGACTGCTATGCTAAAAATGCAGATAACTTGCTACACACTATGCTTCTCGCAGCACAGCTGTACGCGAAAAAGCTCTCCTCGTAATCTCTTCCCTCCCCCCCGCACAAGGAATTTCACAGGTGAGCCAAGCGGATCCAACTGTGCTACGACTGTGCACCAGTCAGCCCTCCCGACAAAATCACATTTTTCAAGTGTTTGACTGCCTTTCATTCCATCCTCCCTGTGAGAATCACCTTCCGCTTCCCCTCTTCTGCCACAACTTTCCTCTCCCCTCTAACCGTCACGTGAACAGGATGACTAAGATGATACTGCACAAGAATTCCTCCAGCTTCTTTCCTTTTTTTTTCTTTTTTAAAACAAATGGGCAGAAAAAGTTTTCAGCCCCACACTGTAATGCAGAGCATGATTTCAGAAGGGTGACTATTCCACCAGAATAGTAGCAAGTGAATGCTTTGATACTTTACATTGAAGAAGAGACTTTTGTAATAATAAACAAATGCAGAACTCAAGTGCCTTACTCCTTTTTCTCCCTGTGGATGGTGTTGGATCGGTGCCTAAGGGAGGTGACTCATAGGAGGGGGGGAAGGGGGAAGAGCATGTGTCCTACTGAAATGACATGCAGCTCCTGCTGGTCACATCCCAGTCTCTACCGCATCTCCAAAAAGGGCTGCTGTATTTTCTTAATGCCGAGGGGATTTGCATGTTGATCATATAAGCTTTCTGGAGGTCTTGAAACAGGGCAGCCTACAGCTTCAATGCCAAAACCAGAATGTGGGCAGGTTTTGACTGGCTGGCTCAAGGCTAGAATGAGGAGTCAAAGAATCCTGAAAGAGGCAACTGCAAGACGCAGCTGCTCCCAGCTCCGAGTCCCACTGAATTATGAACAAAACCAGGAGCTCCTGCTTTGCATGCAGATAACCTGATCAGTGCCACTTTGGCTCTTGGAAAGGAAGCATCCCTCAGCATGCGTGGGAATCCCTCACCTCTAACTCCGAGGAGAAAAACCACACCGTAGCTGCACCCTGGGTTTCCACAGCTGCTGCTGTGCTCCACATCCCTAAGAGAAAGGGCCTGCCTGGCTTGGAGACCCAGGCAAAAGGAAGGTGTGGAACAAAAGGGTGTATCTGCAACCTCTGAGCAGGGTCCAGGGTTGAGCCTCTCCCTTCTAACTACGGCAGCATAAGCATTGCTGGCTTGCAGTCAAGAGAGGTTTATGCCAGGTAGGTCTGATTAGAAGGAGCAGCATGTCCAGAGGGGGAGCAGCAAGCAATTTCACTGAGGCCTGGTTGGGAAAGTCCCAGCATCTAAATCAAGATTAATTCTTGAGCGCAGGATCCAGTGCATGTATAAACACCCTCCTCCTTCCTCACATCTCCACGCCTGTGGAAACGCAGTGCGGAGGCCAATGAATCCGGGCATTATCAGTTCAGAGAGATCATCTGACAGTATCAAGTTCAGGTTCTGGCTTCATATCCCACATATTATTCTAAGTTTCTCCACTTTACCACTAGATGTACCCTATACTCTACTGTATTGCACATGGCTGATTTCTGAGCAGTTTGATATCAAAATCAAGGGGATGATCCTCATACATCTGACGTTTATCTAAAGACAAGGGAGCCACACATCCAACCATTCAGACTAAGAATAAAAATCAGTGCTTTCCATGCTTCACCTTATTTAAAATGTACTTTTTTTTTTTCCCTCCAACATAAAGAGCTACTCAAGCCCACCAAGCTAGTCTGGGAAGACTGAGCTGGTCAAATGCCCTAAGTACAATTTAGCTGATACAATTGCTTTACCTCTTCCACTGTTTTCTTCTCCAAGATCTTTCACTTACTTTGCTACCTTCAAATTAAAGTAAATAATCTCAAAAGAATAAAAAAAAAACATTTTCAATAATTTACAGTAAAGAAAAAGCATGTCTATCATTCAGAACATGACCAAACATCTCTGGTTTTAAAAAAAAAAAACCTGCTTTGTCTAAGCTTCAACTTCTTGCCACCATATCAGAACCAACAAGAGTGCAGGATGCATCCAAGACAGGTTGAAATTTGGACCATGACGTTCTTCAGGCCCCATGGAATGAAAAATGGCTCAGAGAGTAAAAGAAGACAGTCTTCAGAATTACACTGATGATGTCTCTTTTGAGAGATTTCTAAGTCACCGTCATCTTTGTCACTGTTTTTGTTTCATTCTGCTTAACAAATGTTACTTCAGCACAAATTGTCTAGAAATGTAGGAAAACACAGGGAACTCCTCTTCAAAACGTCTGCCATTTGATATCCATTGGAAGTAAATCCTAAACAAACAAAAAGTGAAGCAGCAGCATTTTTAGGAGCAATCACTTAATATACCGCTGCTAACCCCCTCCTTAAGAGTCTCGTGAATATGACTGGAAATTAAGTCAAAAGTGCAGTAACATTATACCCTTGGGTTAAAGGGTTTAGTCAGTTGTTTGTTTGTTAAAACATGTAGAGAATCTGTATTGACAATGTATTTCCAGTGCTAATTACCAACATCACCCACTTATGAGAGCAATCCATTCAGCCCTTGCCAGTTGTAATCATAGGAACCAGAAAGATGCAGGTAATTTTGCAAATCAGACATGATCTGTACGTGGATTAGTTTCTGTTTGTCTTCTCTTCTTGGCTTGTTTGCTGTTTCTATCCTCAAAAAAACCCCAAAATGACCCAAACAGCCCTCAGACATGCACACTTCACAGCAAGTCAGGAGACATTCAAATACCAAAAACCCAACCATTTGGGAAACGCCCTCTTACAACTGCGGAGCAATCTCAAAACAAATTTCAAGTACCACCAAATATTCTAGTGGTAACCAGTGTTGAACACTAGCATGGGATAAACAAAATGAAGCTGAACAGCAAGAAATCTCCATGGCTATGCTAGTAAGAAAGCCATTGCAACGCATGCAGTGAAAGAGCAGGGTGGGGCAAACGGGTCCCAGGAAGCATCAGATTGGGAAGCACTGACTCATTTTAGCCGCATGTCTGCAACCAGGCACAGCAGGAGATCCCCCAGCTAGCGCTCCCTACGGCACCCCAGGCGCTGCAATCTCGTCGGCGCAGCGGCACAGCTCATTATCCTCGTGGAGGCCCCAGCACTTATTAGCTCTGTCTATCAGGGCTAACACAGCCCCGGCGAGCCTCCCTGCACAGCAGCATGCAGCGGCATGTGGGCATAGCAGCCCCCTCGGCACCCCCCCTGAGAATTGCTGCAGCCCAAGGTGCCATACAGACGTGCCATAAGCATCCCCCCAAGTTCAGTGCAGGCTGCCGCGCTGTCTATCTCCCTGTGCAATGAGGTTCTCCCAGCAAAGCAAAAATAGCCTTACAGCGGGGCGGCAGACAGCATCATTAGGATGACATGAACATTATTATTTAGAACCACCAAGACTAGCTGGGTGCGCTAAGGCTGCAAAAGCCACCTGTGATTACGTTCAAATGACAGATTAGAAATCCCTTTTCAGTGCTACCAGGACAGTCTGCAAAGTTAACCAGTGCCGTGCAGCTGCCAATACATGATACCTAAGGATATATGATACACACACATGCACACAAAGCACTTTGTATTTTTATCCTAGAGTAAAATTTTGCTTTGCTGTGAATAAAGGCAAGTTGTAAGCATGAGTGAGAGGAAAGATAACTATCTATAAATCCAAAGGGGGGGGTACCATTTCTGAATAATTATGCTGTATTCACATGTAAGCAACTACTTGCTACACAGAATCAGCAAGTTCAAACAGGCTGAGATTGATGCAACTGCATTCCCAGCTTGGCTCAAAGTTACTCCTGTTCCCTACCAGCAGCGTTGTCAGAACACCTCAAAGGAAAAAAGGAAGACAAATATTTGCCTGATGATGCTGTGACAGGGAAGTGATTCAAACCATGCCTCCAAAGCAAAGCTTCCCAAAGGGCAGCAAAAGAAAGCATTCATCTGCAGTTCGCATCAACCCTTGCATAAAGGAGGGCAAAAGAGGAGGGAAATACAGTGTGAGCTTCCCAGTATCACTTCACCAAACTGCCTGCTCGCAGTCTGCATTAAATTCAGAGCAGACCTAAATTAACCATGCCAAATACTGCAAGGAGACTTCCAAGCCGTAAGAAACTCTTTCACAAGGGACAGTATTAAACAAGATCCTTCTGAGGCCCCTGTACCTCCTTAAGCTTGGAGACAAAAGCTTATTAACAACAATAAAATTAAGCAGGAATAAGATTTTTAAAAGTGTACCAAAAACCTGGCCTGGGACATTCTGAACTGCTGTTTTCTTTCATCTTTTTGGAAATTTCTGGGTTTCAGGCACATCATTTAGTTATCATGGTATGTAACCTTAGTCAATGACTTCATTGCTGATTTTTCAGGAAACTTCATCTTTAAAGGAAACAAGTGTTATTAGACAAATAAAGCAGTTTTACATTTTAGCATGAGGAAAAAAAAAGGGGGGGGTAGAGAATTAGAGAAAGGAAGTCAGAAGGGGGAGAAGTTTTATCCTTAAGAGCAAATACAGTTGATGTCATCCCAGGTACATCCTGCCTCTCCCCCCAAAACTGCACCCCCTTACCAGCCAAGCAAACATTAAGCCCCAGCTACTTCCCAGAACCAGGCAAAGCCCTCATGCAGTTGCTTCCCTCTTACACTCCACTGTTGAGCAATCCTGATGGCACACAGCACAGAACAACTTGCTGCGTCACACAGCTCACGGAGGAAAAAATAGACAGCCACAGCAATGCTGGGGATGCTGCGCAGATGGAGCCGAATACCTTCCCCCGGCACACACACACACACAGAGGCACACATGCAAACAAGGAAGCTGCACTAGATAAGAGAAGCACATCTTCGTTAAAGCAGGGTCTTCGCATCGCCCCGATATCAGCAGTCACCAAGTAACTCGAGGGCCAAGGAAGTAAGGGGTTATCACTGCACACACACAAGTTGTGCAAACTTCTCCCAGCGCTGAGGACAGCATCTTAGCAGAAGAGGTTTCACGTGCTCAGCCCATTTCCTCTCCTGTTCCTGAACATGTGGTCCTCCTTCCTCACCAGCAGTGATCTCACAGTATTCCCCCGCCGAGCAGAGAAGCACTAGGAAAAGGTCTCACATCTTGTTACATGTCTGTTTAGTCAAGCGTAATAGCTGGAAAGAGAAGTCCCTGCTACTTTACAGGAGTTTGGGCACTTTCACCCTCAAGTGAAATTAACTTCGGTGCAGTCCATGAGCAATACGGATTGCCTTACTCTCTTTACCCTCAGTTTGAAACTGTCAAGAAAGACGACACATTGAGATGGCTTGATGTCAAAAATGAGCTACACAGAAGTTGTACACCTCCTCTATTTTAAGACTTCCTTCCATATGAAGGACTGGAGAGGATTTACCAAAGGAGGATTACTGAGTATTTACCAAAAAATGGCTGAGAGTGTTTAGAAAACTTCAGCTAAGAGAGCAGCCTGAAGAACCCGGCATATCTATAGATGCCCTCAAGAAACAGAAAGCAGTATTTGCATATTGTGTGCTATTTACCAGTTGTATAATGGCACTACTACTTTATAGACCGCGTCTTTGCCTAAGCTGTGTGCATCATGCAGGTGAGCATCATGGTTCAAAAACCCAAGTAAAAGGCCCTGGCTAAGCCCAAATGCCAAGATTCCCCTCACCGTTTTTTTTTTTATAGCTAGAGAAGTTTCCCCAAATGCTGACAATCTACTGTTAACAAATAGCCTATTTTTAAAAGAGGGGAGAAAAGAAAGAGGAAAAAACCTGCTGACCCTGAGAGGGGGTACGTTCTGCAGTTTGCTGGTTCCAGCATGCTGAACTAGAACAGGTTGAGCAGGTTAGATACTGGGGGGGGAGAAAAGGTAAAGCTGGAAGACATACGTTAAAGGTGGAACGACACCAACCACAAATGCAGTTTGAGAGAGACTTTTTCCTCATTCTCGGCAGTACTTGGCCCAGGAGTCTTTTCAGACAACAGAAGGAACACAGTGAACACACATTCATTAGAGAAGCGATGCAAGTATTTCTGACATGCATGCACAACAGGCTGAGCAAAGATTACCTTAACATACAAACTCTCCCAGCAAACTTTCTCACCACCAGCATTTTCTACACAGAATCACCCAACCGAAGTACAAACTAGAAGACAAACCACCAACCAAAATGCCAACAAAAAGATGCATTACTCGTTAACCTTGAGAGCTAACATCTCTGCAAGAACCACCTTAATGTCAGGCTTATGGCAAGGGACTAAACACACCTCAACTCCCCACAAAGATCGCCTGGATTTTCTAGTGCTTGCTAAGTTAGGGCTTGTATTTATTTTGTAGCTCTTCAAGGTGAGAAGGGGAGGTAACATCCCTGAGAATACTGCACCTTCAGAGGAGGTGATGTTCCTGAAAGGGGTACTTATGCGGAAAGATCAAGGTCTCTCGCTACCATGTGCTCTGCGACTAGAGTCTAATCTGTCAAGTGGCTTGTGCTCATTTGAACTGTGACATGGGTAACAAAGCAGCACTAAGCTACGCTCAATACGCTCTGTTATACGGAGATTTATGTTATTGCCCGTGAGGAGGGTGGTATTACCCTGCTACGTCAGACCACCTTCCCCTCGGCACAAGTCATACCAGAAACCTAAATATATTGCGAGCAGCATGTCCCCTTGTCTGCAGAACCAAAACATAAAAATCCACAACCTTACAAAGTACAAGATCAGACTTAGCTATTACTTAAAGGCAACACACAAAAAATCTAGGACTGAAAAGCACACTGAAGTCTTTCTTATGTTTAGGTACTGAAGAGCTCTGGAGATGCAAGTATAACGTTCCTCATTGTGTACGCTTGGTTCTCAAGAACAATGGAGCTAATTAAGGTCAGCGTATAAATCTTAACTCTGCACTTCCTTGCTTCGCTTGATCTAATCAGATCTCAGCATTCGTGTTTTTGTGTTAACTTCCTTTGCTGTTCTTTAATGATAACTGAAGGGGGATACTGTGCAAGGCTACAAGCAGCATGTAACACGTCTGAAATCATGGCATCTCCTTTGGTTCTTACAGCTCACAGAGGTACTGTGGCATGAGAGCTCCTTCAGAGTCTCTTACTGCTCAAGATATCCACGGAGGGGGTTTTTGGAGCACCCTATTTATGCGTCATGTGAATTAAATAAAAGTTTATATGAAGTCTTTACAAAAGATGACCAATCTACTCAGCAACAGTGAGAAAGACAAAAGTTTCTGCCTTGGACCATTAAAAATACTGTAGTCTTCTAATTCTCATCAAAGACATAGAGAAACAGACTCTTACTGCTATACTGTTGTTTAAAAATCCTGACCTTTTCTTTCTTTCTTTCTTTTTTAATCTTCTTCAAAACATGGGGATCCCAGCAGAATACCAAACATTTACTCTGGATATATCTGCTGATAGGAAAAAGACCAAAAAAACCTTCTCTCCTCTTGTTTCCCCATCCTTATTTACAAAATGTATTAGTGAAAATGTAAGAAACACTTTTTAATTGCAAAGGAAACCAAAACAGGTATCACATCTCACTTGTCTCCTACAACTACAGTTATCAATTACTAGAAGCAGAAATTAGTCCTTTGTGTTCATTATCCCTGCTCAAGAATTAGGGCACTTGCATTTGCTGAAGCTTATCTTTCACTCACATGCTGACAGTGGTTAAATCATCCCCCACGTATAAGGAATGGATTTGAAAGCCTGTAATACATGCTGCTGCTTCATATTTAAAAGCACTGCCTACCAATTACTACATTGAAATAAAAGCTCCTTAGGAGATGACCAAAGAGACATTTCTATTGTGCAAGACAGTAAGACGAGGCCTTTTCACACGCATGAAGTGTCAATCATTTTCAGTGTGGCAAGTTCCTTGGCTATTTGGTTTTAGCTTCAAGATCTTGTATGTTCAGTTTTTCAAAGCTACCCAATGTTTAACACCAAATTTCCACTTGGCCATCTTTGCAAACCACCAGAAACCAAACCCTGTTGTAATAAGGGAGTTGTCCTCCTCTTCTGGAAAAAAAAAAGCTCCTCATCACATTTGGGTATGCTCTGCCTCCAAAAACTCCCATCTTAAGCAAATGCCAGACTTCATGTGCTAGACTGCAGAGATCCTATTTGTACTTAAAGGCTGGGCATTGTTATTGCACTGCACCTTACAAAGCACACACAACATACTGGAAGCAGGCCAATGCCATAAATAACACAGGAGCAATTCACAGGTGGAATGCAGGGAGAGGATGGATTCAGCCAGATCTTGAGGACACTCTGCCTATTGGGTATTTGCAAAGTCACAGGCAGCCTGTACGCATGCCTGCCCAAGAAACACAGATCCATGTCAAAGAGAGCACGGAAATCATTAAAGCATATGCATCTCAACCCCTGTGCCTTTATCAGGATCCAACCAGTACGTTACAATCTTCACCAAGCATACACTCTTCATTTGCCAGTGAAGATGGCCAGCTAAAACACCAGAATTCACATGTTATCCTCCAGCATGTGTGTTTTCTATTTTTCTCAAAAAACTCATTCAGCAACATATACACACACATAAAGTGTTGTTTAAAAAACACTTAATGTGAACATCAGAATAGTATCATACCCTCATAACAAAAACAGCTGTTTGTCTCTCCACAGCACATTAAAAAGAGAAGTTTGGGAAAATTATCTAGCACTGAAAAGAGGATTGAGAATGCAAGGGCCTTCTTAATTGAAAGAAGAAATACCTTCTTTGATAGGACCCTTTGTAAGCATGCTTCAAAGCATAGCTTCTGCAATCCAGATCTTCCAATTTGAGTTTCAAAGACTTCTGCATGTGGATGTTGCATGTGGTGTTTCGCATGTGCCAAAAAAAAAAAAATTCCCAAACTTTGAGACCTGTTCCTGAGATGGTGCATAAACAGTCTACAAGTACCTAAGTAGGATGTAAATAAAAAGCCATTATAAAGAATTTTGCTAGGTATGGAGTAAGGAGTGGAATGAGAACAAGAAGGTAGATACCTGTGACGTTTTGGTTTCATATGAAACACTTCAGTTAGTTTGCACTACCGCACTTAATGGACAGCCTGGTGAACACCAGCCATGGACACTGCAGCTTCATTTACCAAACTGGGGAAGCTGTGGCTGAAATACATATATTATCCTTTTAGCCTTTTCAGACTTGCCAAAGAGCCTTTAATAGCTACCCACTGGAAACCGGCAGGAAGGTCATTCCTCGCCTCCCTTCTGGCATTTATATCCTATTAACATTTTCAAGTTGCATGGAGAGCATGTCTTTGGCAGGGAGGAAAATGTGATTTTAAAGTGATAGGCACAGACCATCCTCAGTCACAGAAATGGAAAAGGAGCTGTTGGCAAAGTCTCCTACCCTCAAAGGAAACCCTTTTGGGGCAAGTGGAGGCATCACCCTTCCCCCTGAAGCTTGATGCATGTTCTACTGGTACGCAACACAGTAAGTCAAGCAAAGTCTTTTCTCTACCTCAAGGTCCCTTGCTAAAGCTTACAAACCACCACCACCACTGAAACCCACAGAAGCAGCCTAACTCCTCTGTCTGCATTTTGGGGAGATGCAGTGGTGGAGATGGAATAAGAGGCTTGCAACCTCCGGTTTGGTGGCAGAGTCTAGACCCAAAAGGGCTCCTCAGAGTTGGCACTATTCGTAGCTAAACTCCCTAGAGAGCTACCATGACAGTACAGATGGAAAGCCTTTGGAGAGCCTTTAGTAATTGCAATCTGTTGACTGGAGACACTACTTTGGAAATCCCCAGCTCTTTCAGAGCTACAGAAAACTCTTTATACGCACACACACACCCTCCTTCCATATAGTTTATGCTCCTGTTGGAGATCTGAGAACATTCAACTTTAATTGACTGTGACAGAGAGAAAGCCATAGTGCCTGCGTCTCTAGCGTAGAAGTGTGAGGATCAGCTTAACCTAAATTGCAGATTTTCTTATGTACTGATCATCGCGGTACCATTCCAGTTACAGGAATTTTGAACTCAAAATTACTACTAACTCCTTCCTCCAAATTCCTAAAAAGCCCCAACAAAACAACCCCCCAAACCCCCAAATCAGTCCCTGATGCTAGAAGGCTCACCATTTCCAAGAAGACTTGCTCTTTCCAATACTGGACAAAAAGAAATCTCTGTAAAAAATCTCAGCATTGTCTCCAGCTCTCTTCCTCCAGAGCAATTCCTGTTCCTGATACCAGAAAGTGACGGATCTACCAGTTATCGTACCAGATTGCAACAACCCTCCCCGAACAGCAGGAGCAGCACTGATATGGAGGCAATTAGCTTGACAGCTCATTCGAAAGAATGAGAAAAACAGCTTTTCATGCTGGACATTGAGCACTCTCCAGAGACCTTTGCTCTCTCCAACAGCGACTGTCTCCACAGGAGGTTCAGGCCACTCCTGAGCAGTCTGGCAGCTGTAAGAGAGTTTTCTGAGATGCCCCGGGCTCACGGTTCCCTGTTGAAAATCCAGGCCAAGAGTCACCCTGGTCAGAAAAGGAAGCAGGTTTTAACCTCTTTTTCTGAATGGTGCTGCACAAGAGAACCTTTCCCCTCCACCCCTGTCTGCTGTGCCCATTCAACTTGACTTGCTGACAAGGAGCCAAGGAGCACAACAAAAAGAAACTGGACTTTATGCGAGAGGCTATGACTCATTTACAAATGAAGTGTTGCATGTATTGTGGGAGTCAGGAAGGGCATCATCAGTTTAACAGGTAAAGAGTACATGCAACACCCCAACACAGCTAGTCTTACCCATAAAAGAGATGGGCAGAAAAGAGCATTCCAACTCCACAAAAAGTCTAGCTATTGCAAAAAAGTTTTGCAAAAAATGCAAAAAAACACAAAAAAACACATGCAAAAAAACAGCAAATAAGAACTCTGGAGGGTCTTTTGCTCCCTTCACTTAGTAAGTGAGGGAGAAGAAAAATGACGTTCTATGGAGAAGATGGGCACTTGAGAGTGTAACAACACTGATACTTTCTAACCCAAAAAAAGCAACCTTCCCTCCTCTGCTCAGCTGAATGTCTAATGACCTGGCTGCTACGAGGTGGAAAAATGGATCAGGAATTTCATCCTCTGCTGGAACAGTAGTAAGCACTCCTATGGCACAGTATTTCCCTTGACAAAACCATTTTGTTGGACTTTTTCCCCTAAAAGGTCTTCTTAAAGTCTGGATTAAAAAAATAGTATAGACAGCTAAATAAGAGCCAGAACAAGGCAGAGGGGAAGAAAGAGAAGAGAGGATGTACATAGTATGTGCCTATACATTTTTTCCCCCTGTTCAGATACTGGCAGACTAACTTCTCCATCACTCCTCTCTTGTGCACCAAGCTTATTTGATGTAAATGCAGTAATACTTGGGGAGGCTCCTGCAGGACCTTCACAAGCTATGTTGATTCTTTAACGGCACATTCACAACTTTCTGCTAAGCCTATAACTTCTCTCTCTGATCCTGCACTCTGTGTGATGCTTCAGGGATACCACCATGGGGCACGTTAGAAATGTTATTCTTTGCTCTTTTGGGCATGTATCTGTCGCTACTTAGATGCCGTAGCACAAAAATAGCGAATAAAGGAACTGTGCACAAAAGCAAAGATGGACTTGTATTATCATCCAGCTAGTGTGGAAAAACAGACACGACACCACCATGAGCAAGGCCTGCGGGAGTTGCACACAAGGCAGGACATGGCAAGCGGGTCCTTGCTCTGGGATCCGGAGGCAGAAACAGTTTTGAACGTGATGTGAGAGGCATTCAGCCCCAGCACTGGCAGGCCATTAGACCTGATGCTACAGCTAAGTTTGAGATTCCTACAGAAGAGTTTACTTCACACCATCTCAGACTAGAAATACCTGTTTCGGAAGGAGGTACCCAGTGGGCAAAATGAATATCTTCCTTGTGAGTGTGTCATAGCACCAGATAACAAATTTCATTTCACTTTGCATTTACCCTCATCTGCCTACTTGCACATTCATGCTTTCCACTTCAGCAACAGGATTCACTATTATGGTTTGTTACAGCAACAAGAAAAGCTTATTCACTGCAAAAAATCAGTGGCACAATCCTGCCAGCCACAACCCTCCTTTAGCAAAACTAGACTGTTTCAGTGTGCTCAGGATCCTGCCTGTCATGGGTCTGGGGTCACTTGTTGCAGTGCCACCAAGCTCAGCAACAGGTTTCTGCAATGTCCCACCGAGCTGCTGCGGTGCGGGCCTACACAAGAACGAGTCTTACAGAGCAGACAGGAACCTATCAGATGGAAGGAACTTTTCATAGGAAGATTTTCCTTGCATGAATTTAGGTCCTTAGTGCAGTCAGTACATGCAGCACTCCATCCTGGTAACTTCAAGCAACAGCTCGTTAAGAGAAAAATTTAAAACCAAACAATCTTCCCAGCAAAAGGTTCTGATTTGTACTTACTTCTTTTGGGCAAGTCACTGAGCCTGGCAATTCTGCCAAATTTGCTACTAAAGTATGGTAAGAATTGCTATATGGGGAAACCCACATAAGCGAAGGTGACTACATCAACATCTGACAGGCCTGGAGTCAAGTCTCAGGGGAAGCCTCCCTTTCCTGCTTCTGGGAGAGGACGAGGAGATGCCTAGCGAGCAAAAAGCCACACAAACCCCGCGAGCAGTCCTTCAGCAAGTAGCCCGGGCTGAGGACCTGGACACAAGTGTCCGACCACCCCCGAGTCCCAGCACTGGAATTCACCCTTGGATGCTGACAGTGGCACCAGCTGCAACTCAGCAGCTGCCCTGCCTTCCCCATGGCAGACAGAGTAATGACCCAGTCTGGCAAACATGTGGCTCGCAACACCTCTGGTCAGATGAGTCAGACGTGTGATTTATTCAATGCCCAAGGCCAGTATCTTCTCTGAACGTCTTTGTGTCTCTCCCTTCTCATTTTACCTCTCTCTCTCTCCAACTCTCCCCAATTCCAATCAAGTAGGAGTTAAATAAATACGGAATTACAAAACTGCATTCCCTCCCGTTCCTCCTCTGTTTTCACATAACCATTTAACCTGGACAATATGATACAGAAAAGGTAAAGCTGCAAGCAGCTATTGCTTCCTTTGTGCGGCACTATGATATCTTTCCTATTGTCACCAAAATCACCCCTTTCATTCCACCTATAGCACACTGCTTAGAAAATGGCTGGTAATAATCAAGGAAACAAGATCTCTTCCCTCCTACACAGAACCAGTCTGTAACCATCACTCTTGTCATTTTGCTTATAAGCTATATACCTTTCCCCCACCTGTCTTGCAGTTTCTTTGTAGGTTGTAAACTCTTTGATATGGGGACTAAAGCTATGTGGGAATTCACAAAGTCTTAATCAGCTCTGAGGTGTTCCACCCATGCAAATAAATGAATGCTGAATAGGGTGATGAGAGAGGGGAAGGAACATCCATGTGATTTAACATTTTGTTTCCCCAGTTGACAACTGTATTGCTACATCCCTACGAGGTAAACTACATGAAACATTTGGCAACTTGGGTTACAGGGAATTTTTTTGATCTATAGCGCAGTAAGCTGTCCACAGTACAAGCAAGTACTGATGTATGTATTTAAAAACAAGATCAATTATTCTTAAGAGGCATCTTCACGACGGCACTTGGATGCCTAACTATGTAACATACACCACCACCACAATGTTCCAATACATCCACGACTCTGAAGTTACAAAATTAGAAGCTCCTATACAGCTTGGCTATACATTTTTGTCCTCTGAGAAAAATCCATCCCATTTGTCAAAATAATAATAGTAATACTAGTAATACTAGTATTGCCAAAAAAGCAATACTTCTGAATATCTGTAACAACTCTTGATAATATGTGAAGAGAGCCAAAAGACCTTTCTCAATTCTGACTTCCTCCCACAACTTAAGCATCCTAGTAGTTGTAGTGTATATGTGTGTTATGTGACTTGTAGGTCACAGACAGTCCACGTTTTCTGCCCAAGCCAAGTGTCTTTAGTCAGCTTGCAAGTCCTTCCAATGAAACAAAACAGCCCCCTATCCTGTAATCCTTTCCAAACTCCTGGGTCACGATCAGCACTCACCTGTGCATGTTTCCATTGGTGGTGAAGGACTGTCCACATACGGAACATTTATAAGGCCTTTCACCTGAGTGCACCAGCATGTGGCGATCAAGGGAGCTCGCTGAGCTCAGAGACTTTCCACAGATGCTGCAGGAATGGTCTGTCCCTCCAGTGTCAGTGTTATGCTAGAGAAAGCAATGATTTTTTTTCATTGAATGCCCCTTCTGAAGTGCCAGTAAAATATCAGTGAGAACTATAAACATCTTAAAAGCAGCTTTAAAGAGCCACTCGGCACAATACCTTATATTAAGGTGTGCCCTGGATATACCTCTCCTCCCCAGCCCTCCCCCCTCAACTCCACCCCCACCCTTCATTTTTAACTCCTTAATGCACCAGCACAAGTAGCTGTTTCATACAGCCTGCAATGCCTGCCACATGCAGCATCTCTGGTGGCTGTGCAGCAGAAGGGGATAGAAAAGGATCCAGCAACAACCCATCAGACAAAGGGTACCTTGAGATACTTTAAGCTGTGCAGTGGTTTGGGGTTGGGTGAGTGGTAAGGGGGAAAACAGGGAAAGGATGTAATTATGAACTTCATGGCAGAAGAAAGACACTTAAAAACACATACTCTTTAAAGCTATTAATTTCAAACTGACTGCATAGTAAGAAAACAGAAGTAAACTGCTTCTGAGTGCACATGCAGACTTCTATGGCCATAAGAATGCATTACAGGGACAAAATATGGCCATTAGCTACTGTGCTATATGTACCACTCTTTCTTACTTTCATTCAGAGACTTGAAGATTTCTTCACATACCAAAAAAAAAACAACCCAGGAGAGCAAGAAAAAAAAATAAGTAACAGTTACAGTACAGGAGGGAAAACTGAAGTAATAAGTATCTAGTGGACTCACAGTGGTAAACCACAACCTTAGCATCCAAAGCAGAACCTTCTGACATAGAAAAGGCCAAACCTCCTTACAAAGTATGCATATATTTCAAGAGGAGCAAGAGGCCTGTAGCTGACAAAAAAGTGCATCACCTATTAAAAAAGTGTATTTTTAATTCTGCCTCCCAAAATTGCTATACCCTGTGAAGGACTGAGAGGCTTTTCTAGACTGAAAGGATTTAAAAATTGTGTCTTCCTGCTTCTTAATTTGCATGATCAGTAAAGGGATCTGTACTCAAACAGGATAAGAAAACAGGACTTATGTCTCATGATGGAAGTGGTTTTCTGGATCCTTGGAATACCTTAAGCTATGCAGAACAGGACACACATCCTTGTTTGAGCCACTGCAGGGGGGGAGTGCTGGGGAAGGAAGGGAGGAAAATTACCCACCTCAGGGTTGGGTTTGTGTTGTTTTTTTTTTTTAAAGAAAATACAAGGGGGAGGCTAAAATAAAAGCAAAACAATTGAATAAAGTTATAACGAAGCATTTCTGTTTTGCACATGGAAATGTTTTTCACCACTGCAAAACACACACTGGCAAACCAGACACTCTTAAAAGTAAGAAATCAAGAGCCGGTACTCTGCGTACCTGACGAATGTGCATAGTTAGCTGGTGCTGTGTAGTGCAAATCTTTTCACACAGAGGACAGGTATAGGAAGACTTCTCTTCTTTTGTTTCCTGTGAACAAAACAAAACAAAACAAAAAAATCAGAAGAGTATCGATATAAAAGAACTTGAAAGCTGTTACTGCTGGGGATGGGAAAAATATAATCCATCCTAAGTACAAAAGGCCACTGCTAACAGAACAACTTGCACGTATACATTTATCATCCTGATAGATCCCTCAGGGAAGTTTCAGAAACTTCTGAATTTATAAATAGGAGTCATTTCAACTACCGCAGAAGTACAGCAGCTGTTTTAACAGCACACGGATACTCAGCAGTAGCAGTTTAGGACAGGAAGTGAAGGCAATTACTGCGACCAGCTCAAACTGCCAGAAGGAATTTAGGTGAGCAGAAAGTAATTATTGGAACACCGCCAGAGTATGTGGGCATATGCCACTAATCTTCCCAAAAGATCTTTAACAAGCACAAGTCGTCCGGACTTCAGGTTTTCCACCCCATCTCCTTGGCAAGGCACTAGCTTGGTGCCCTTTTCTAGGGGCTGTACGTTCTGCTCCACAGCTGACTCAGAAGGAAGAGCGGCGTTTACTGAATCACCAACACCGTTTCCCTTAGCATCCTGTGTTTCTCCTGGAAGCATCCCATCCAGGCACACCGGCCAGGCCCAACCCTTCTGAAGCTTGCAAGATCTGATGAGATCATAGTGAGAAAAAGGTGACAATGCAGGAGTGTACGTGACTCAAAAAGAACACATTATGAACCCAGTTATTCTCCACCCAGGTGAGAATCAGGAGTAGCCATGGTCAAACCATGAGTACAAACAACGAAGCCGACCAGAGAGCTCAGCCTCAGTTAAGTATGCCCTTGAGACACTGAGCAAAGCTGCCACTCTTTCAGCCAAGGATGAAATGACGCTCTCACAGGAACCAAAGGTGTTTGCCTGAATTGTCCACAAGGATGGCTACTGCATGACATAAAGGGTATTTTCACCACCTCACTAAGAAGCCCAAGTGTGGCTTCTGCCAACACCTGTATATTAAAAGGAAGACAGGCTGGCACCGAAAATTAAACCTCTTTTTCCTGTAGAATAATGCAAATCTTCACCAGCTAGATAGATCCACCACCTGCTACCGACACTTCTGGTGACAAGACAGTACAAAAACCATCTCTGCATGACCGATGGGAAAGTGTAATATTTATGCCAAAAGGAAATGTTCTACTGAACCTCTTTGCTGGCTATTTTAAGTATCATTAGTAAAACCATGAAAACAAAATAGATAACCCACCCTCAGTAGCTCTTTAGTTAGGAGGGAGTTGATGGGTACAAGTGTACATGTGCATTTCCTCTCTCCACACAGCTCTTTTCCCCCATCACTGTGCCAAAAGTCATCAACTTGGAAGCAACCACTTCCAGATTGTCAGACACAAGCATTTGCAGAGAACACTGAGAATGACTAACCCAAGCCTCTGTGACAAATTCTCTGGCATGTTAGGAGGAAAGGTGCTGACACAGTGTTAGAGAAAAGTTTCTTTAACTCTCAGTAAAGTAATATCCCCTCCTACATGATTTGGGGAACCATTCTGGAGAGTCCCCTATTAAAAATCTAACACTGTGTTTTCAAAAACAGGGGCATGATAATTTTCTATTAACTTCAGTGACCTGTGGATTTGGATGAAGAGCTACTTTCCTATTTTGCCTGAAGTAAACAAAACCTGTGACCTCACTTCTAAAAGTATCAGACTGCAAGGATTAGGTTCTCCCGCTCCTCCCTACTGTTTCTCCTGTAAATCTTTTTCTAACTGTATTTCAGGGCTCTCTATCCCAAAGCTAATTACTGTAGGCCATGCACACAGGCGAAGGCCTAATGTACTACTACTCACAAAACATTAGAAAGCAAGCAAGCAAGGCTGCCACTATAAAGTCTGAACACCCCAAGAAAATGAAAACGCATTATCCCAGTGCCCCCTTCTTTTTATATACAAACATAAAATTTGCATACGCGCATTGCATCCTACTTATACAACTTTAATTTTCCTATATGCAACCTGTCTGTGGAGTAATGTTCAGCTCCAATTATACAGCAATTCTGTTAAAGTTGGCTCAGAATAGAGAACAAACACACTGTGCCATGAGGAAAATCCCTGCAGCTGTGCTGACAGTTTAGCTGGTGCTTAATCCCCAGGGTATTTCTGTGAAATTATCAACCTACTACTTTTTTTTTTGCACCCCCCCTCCCCTTAAACGAGTGCTGCAGTTCTGCATGATGCTTTCAAGCATGATTGTTTCAAGCCTGCTTTCTAGACTGCCTGCTCTTCAAATCAGCACATTAACAGAAGATAGAGTAATTACTGGTTCACCTTGAAGCAAAGATCAGAAACACACTATAGCTCAGCCAGAGCTGATTAGTATTGAATCTGGGGTTTATTATTAACTAAAACCCAAACTTTCTCCAGTGGTCACACAGGGTACCTGCTGCATACCGTAACACAGCTCAAGCAAATCCAGGGTAGCTGCAACAGGAATGCTGTTGACTGACCCGATACAGACCAAAAACCATTATCATCCCTACTGTAAAAGCACCCCCAGTCACGAATTTAAAACAGCACTCAGCTACCCCACCAGGAGCCAGGTTAGTGAAAACATACTTCCTGAACTGAAAGATAAAATTAGCAGCTAATTTGTTAGCTACTCTCCCTTCAGTAAGTCAACCCGACATGACTGCTCTGCATTCAACTGATGGCAAATGCTTTTGGAGTTTTGCATTAGGTCTATTTGTTTTTTTCCAGCTCAAGAAACACCTTTATCACACTTTTTTATTTTCTCCAAGAGCAAAACAAATGAGAAGTTAAAATGGATGCTGCTTGATGTGAGAACATGTTTATTAGACTATGGGTAGACCAGAGCCAAGATAAAGTCAGCATTATAAAGAGAACCATAGACTTTGGGACAAAGGTTCAGGGCAAAATGTTTCGCTGCCAACTCATGGGAAACAGCAGTCAGACCCAGAAGACTAGCTAACTGTTATTATCCTTGAAATTATAATAAGGGGCACATTCTGACCAGAATCTGAAATCTGTGCACTGCTACACACTGAAACAATTCAGTGCTTTCATTCTGCTATGCTGAAAGTGGGAATTCGCTGTATTAGAGGTTGCTAACCAGACTGATACCCACTTAATAATTCACATCTCACTTCTATTTTCTCAGTAATGTAGCCATTTGCCCCTCTGGCGATAACGATCTTTCAGCCTAAAAACAAATAGGCTATTTACTATGTTTTCAATGTATTTGTTTATTTTTATGCTGCAAGAATCCCTCTTAATCCTGTCACATTTACTCTCGAGCTTCCTTTGATTCGATGCCCATCAAAATATCAGGTGGAATAAAGGTCACTAACGCTAATAAACTTCCCTGAAGCCAAACCACATGGTGTACCAGCAGACAGCTGTGTAATAGCACTGCCACTGAGACTGGTCTGAACTCCAGTGCCTTACTTCACATGATGAAATCAAGGAACCAAGGCAGCCCCTAAGTGGGAATACTGCAGATAAACCTTAAAGCCAGGTGCTAGACAATATGATCCCACAAACACAGTTGCCAGTATACTGTCCAGGTTCATCTGCAGTTAATGGCTTTTAACTCCTTTCAAGCAAAAAAATCTGAGACAAGTCACAACTCTCTCAACCGGGCAGCTACTTGGCAAGCTATTAATAAACTGCTATAGGAACATCACGAGTCATGCCCCTCAACCTTTCTGGTCCCTGTTACATCTTGATTCATTTACAAATTCTCCATGTTTCACTACAAGCTCTAAAGTCAAACAGACACAGAGATTGGGGTATTTCTTGCTGTTCCACAGCACCTTCATTGGTAGGGCTTCGCCCAGCAGGAGAAAAACATGCATATAAATAATCACAGCTTTAACTGATACGACTCTCTCCTTTCACTCATTTAGATCAATATTGCTATCAACCAGTGCCATCAACTGGTAAATGGAAAAAAACTGATAAAAACTACATATATTTGCTCTGCAAGATTTGTACAAAGCATTCAGCAATAGCTTTTCATAGTTTTATTAACAACGAAGTAAGGGCACCTTACACTACACAAGAGTGAACTGAGTGTCCTGATGGATGTTTCGTTCTAGCACCACCTTTAACCTTAAATCACTTGGATCTTCCCCGGGGACAGCCGCATACCTCATGAGGAGTCCCAAACAGTGGCCAAGCCAAGCCCCCTGCCACATTGCTCTGCTCCTTTCTGAGCGATATCGTTTCTCCTAGTTTCATGAAATGAACTGGTGCTCCAACAGATTACGTGAACGCAAGAACCTGGAGAAAGGATGCAGGGGGGAAGAAGCGGCAATTCTTAGGTGGCTATGCCACGGCTAGTGGCATCTGCTAGACCAGCTCACCATTGCATGACATCAGAGCTCGAATGTTTTACGTGTGAATCCAAGCAAGTGGACCCCTTCGATTCCCAGTTTTCTAAAGTTATGTTCAGGAGAGCCACCAGAAAACATACATAGAGGAGCAATGGTGGAGGCAAGAAATACCCGCTGAGGGAAAAAAAGGCAAAACAATCAAACAAACATAATTATGTCTTATCACTTCCCATGCAGCTGCTTGTCTCCCCCTCCACTCTCCCTGCATTTGGGTTTACATACCTGGTTTCTCCTGCCAATCCGATTTGGTGCAGGAGACTTTGAGGGGGATTTGACATTTTGAGAGTTCCCGCCATTTTCAGCAATCTTCCCCACATTCATCACTGCTGACATCATGGCGTCAATGGAGGACAAGTCTGCTCCGTCCAAACTGTTCGGTGAACTTGGTGATACCTTGTAGCTGTTTAAGCTTTCCAGCTGCTTCTCTGGAATTAAAAACAAAAACACACATAGGAGTTGCTAGGCCATCTGGAAAAAAAAAAAACCACAGTATTTTCAGCTGCCTGTAACTCACATCACACTCTGCTGGATCATCATGGAGCACAGGCAACAGCCCATAATAATTGGGAGTTCTTGTAACAGGAAAAGTTTCTCATATTGGAATGCACAGGACAAGGTGTACATTTCCTCTCATAGGACATTCACGTTATCTTCATTTTCAACCTTAAATCAGTATGGGGCTTATAGAGTGATTTACCTTAGACTCTCTTGCTGTAAAATGGTATTATTCATGGTACCTTGTGATCACCATGAACTAGTAGAGCAGTACCGATGAATGCATGCTCTGGCAAGCACAATCATTCAAGCAAGCACGTGTTTGGAGCAGAACTGCACAATTAAGGCATTACTAACACAGTGTAGGGTACTGGGTTCTCTTTCTAGCATAGCCTAAGCCAGCTCTGTATATGGAATACGCTCAATTAGCAAAAATCCCCTCAAATGCCTCTTTACTGCCACAGCTGGCATCTATGTAGATTTCTTTTCTATTTGGTCTATCAAGCCATATAAGCCCATGGAGCATATGTGTTACATCCACAACTAATGCCACAGCTAAAGTTGTTCAGAATCAGACTTCTCCATCACATTCTGTATGTAGCAGGGATGCTCCTGTCTCAGATACCAAATTCAAAACACACCTAAAATCTCATCATGGTTTCTCAACATACAGACATGTCAAACACACAGGTAAGGCCTTCCACTTTCCTCTTTACAAGTTTGAAAAGGAAAATGCTTTCAAATTAAACACTCCTTTCCCCAAAAAGAAGTCTCCCAAACAAACAGGAACACCCTGCAAGTCTGTTGCTCTGTCACCTCTGGAGGAGAGCACAGAAGCTTAATGCATGTTGTGAGAAAGTCACTGTAACGCAAGAGGATGTGAGGGTGAACAAGGAGGAACATGTTTGCCTGTGAACATTTGATCTCTGCATAATACTGTCTTTGGAAGATAAGTCTGAGCATTATAAACAGGTGTTTTTTCGAGGCTAAGTAATGTGGTGCCAAGTTACCGGGAGCCAAGAACATCTTAGTTTGGAAGCCTGCAGTGGTAGTCAAGTATTTATGTGCCCATGCTTCTGCTCAACCTATTTTATACTTTTCAGACAGATAAAGATTAGGGATGGGGAAAGAAATGTATGCACCAGTGCTTCTGCTCAATGCATCTTATGCTTTTCACACAGATAAGGGGTACGGACGGGTAAGAAATGTTTCTACAAGCCTTAATGAATGCCCTAATTTATGGAGTCACACAGAGCTAGTCAAACCAGTTACCTTCATTTTTATCCCCTGATTGACTGTGGCTCTCTTCTTGGTTGCTGGTCTCCTCACTTAGTGTAGTATGTATAGTAGCGTCTGGCTCTTCAGCCTCTTCTTCAGCAGCACCCTCTAGCACTACGTGAGGGAGAAGGGAAAAAGAGAAAGGGAGTAAGTTTTTCTGGAAGCCATTTTAGCAAAATAAGACTACAGCCCTTTAGTTTGAGGGCTCCCTGACTGGTACGTAGGTCTGACGGCAGAAACATGTGAACAGTGCCAGGGCAGCCAAGCGCCCACTCCCACGAGTGGCTGGGCACTGGGCTGGGAGATGCTGCTGCCTCTGCCAGTGGTGAAACCTGGGCAAACAAAGAGAGAAACCCTTACCGGCTTGGTCCCCAGTATTCAGCCAGCAAAAAAAGGAGGAGGGAGAGAAGGAGAGAGCAAGCTAGCATATCACTGACAGTTGTGACATTTGGTTAAGAAGTTGGAAGAATATTCTGTAGCTAGAGAATTTAAGTAATTCAATTTCATACATACACTCCTCCCCCCTTCTCTTCTTGGAGGATTAACATTTACTCCAAAACATGAATTCATAGTGACCTTTTTCTTCCTTCTAGCAGCGGTGAAATGGCTACTGAGATTTCTGGGACCATTTGGCACACTCCTCACACCCACTGCCCAAGGTTTCCGGATGAGTTGAAGACATAAGCGACCATCGTATGCGTCAACAGAATTTCTCCACACCCCCTTCTGAAACCACAAACTTATCAGGCTATCATTGGGGTTTCAGGAAGGATGCCTGTTCTGGCCGGAGAATGAAGGGCAGTTAAACATCATTTTTAGAGGTGACTGGGAATGATCGACGTGTGAGAAAGACAGGAGTTCTCTGCCCACAGCACCCATGGTGATAGCCTCTGGAAAAGGTAGTTTGTAACATGGAAAACTACTGATACATTTTTAATGGAGCAATACACCTTTATAACCTTACAAGTAAAATATTTATTTCATTATGGAAACGAACACACTGTGGACATTTCATCATCTCAGATTTACAAATCACATCCAGAAAACTTAATACATTTTTTCCTTTTTTCAGACAGCAGAGACCATCGGCCTCAAACTGCAGTTAACTCAACAGGGTTTCTTCCTTTTAAAAAAACATATTCTCAAGGGTGACATGCAAATCAGTCACCTAACACATCTTCAAATGCTGTTTGAACAGCATTTGCAAACAATAAATGACTACGTTATCCCAACTACTGACATTTTAGAGTTCACAAGAAGAAAAGGCAGACAAAGAGAAAGGGCCCGGCTTGTGTCAAGCAGTTCCTCATTTCACGCGATGCCAGACAAAGCAGCAGATTCAGGCTTTCTATGTTTAACCGCCAACCCTCTTAGGAGCAGCACACAGATGATCTGACATAGCAAGCCAGCGCAGTCTAGAGACAAAACCTAGGACCCGACTACGCCCAGTGTCTAGGGCTCTGGATAACATCAACTTCTTAACAAAACACTGTTTTCAATTTGCACCTTCAAAAACAGACAAAAAGACTATTTTTATGCTGTTCTGAACAACTCAAGGTAACTCTTCCCTAGTCATTTTTGTACTTTTCTGCTACAAAAACACTAGTGGTCCCTGCGACACAGGGCAAGCACCCATCCTTCTGTATTTTCTCCAGTAATTATGGGAGCTGTTTATTTGTTTGTCTTTATTTTGTTTGTCCTTAACTGTTATAACTTTGCTGTTATTTTGTTTGTTTTTGTAAAAGGTCCATCTCATTCAAGAGCAACACAGTTGTTTCTTCCCCCCACCCCCATCTTTTTTTAACCACTTATGTGGCAGCTGACTTAATTTTAAATAGAATAAGCACGAGAGCGATTTTCGAGACTGGCCTAAATCTTCTAAGTTGCTTGCTGTATCTGCTTAGTACCACCAAAAATAAAGACCAGTTTAAATTATTTGGAGAGATTTCTGTTAAAAGAATGCAAATAAGTGCTTTAGTCCTTAAAAAAACCCAACCAAACAACACAACTCTTCCTTCCAAAGCAGACCTATTCGTTCCTCTTTCAGTCAATACCTAGGACATTAATGTCACCACTGATTCATCCTGGAAAAAGTCAATCTATTTTGTAACTGTGAAGACTCCTGTGTTGGCCAAGGTAACTTTAAGATAGCTGAGGAGCTTCCCAGAGAACTAGAGTCAGAATTCTTAGTGCTGCTTTTAGCAACAGTGAAAATGGGAAATGTCCATCACAAAGAGAAGAGGCAGGCATACATGCACACATTAACAAACCTACCTCCTGGTTTAGAAACACCTGCCAGCTTGCTCTCTGTTCTTCTTTCAGAAGGAAAACTATGTATTGTGCTATTACAGCCTTTCATAATTTCTATGAACCAACAGTTGTTTTATTTCTGAATCTAAGTATCTTCCTGCTAACGCAAAGAAAGATGTAGAGTCACAGATCCTGTTTTTTAAAAATGTTTTCTGTACATTAAAAATTTCCTATTTTGGAAGCAGCTGAAAGATAGCAACTTAATTTCTGAAAAAAATAGGTATTATTGTTGCATGCTTTTGTTTACATATGTACATTTTGTTTACATTTTCCACTCTCCCGCATGAAGCAAAAATGCACCACTGAAACAAAGACAACTGCATGAGCAGCACACACCGATTTCAGAAGCATAACTTTCTATTTGCAATAGGATATAGAAACAATAAGAATACTGGGCCAAATCACTCCTTCCTGTGGGAAAACCCGTGGCAGAGCGCCTTTAGGCAGGAACATACCGAGAGATTTCTCTTGCAGCTTTTTTTTTTCCTGTTTTTTTTTTTCTTTAAATAAATGCATCACTGAGGATGGGGAAGTGTTTGTTTTTTTTTCCACAGCACTATGAAACTCAGGGAATCACACAGGCAGCAACCAGCATGGATGCCCTAAGCCATGCTGCCTTCAGGACTGCAAGCCTTCTCAGCTCACACCAAATGCCCCTGCTTGGAGGTCGTGCTGATGGAGCCTTCTTCCTCCCTCTCCCAAAAAGAAAACAAAGACCTCCAGGAAAGAGGACAAACAGGAAATAAGCTGGCAAACAGTGCAGCCTCAGGTTGCATTCAACATCAGACCAAAGCCTCTAGGAAACAGGGAAGTGGTCACAAGCATTCAAGTTATCTTCTACTTTGAAGAAACCCCCCAGTGTCACAGTCATCCACTGTGAAAAGGAGGAAAAGCAGAGAGCAAGTGACAGAGTGAGAGTGCTAACACATGTGGGGTTGGGGACCAAACAGAACAACGCAGCAGCCCTCTCTGCACAGGCACACCAAGAGACCTGGCTCTTCTGTGGGAACACGTCCCTCCACTTGATGATGTTGCTGAAACCATGAAACTGGGGCAACTTTGAACACAGAGAAACCTGAGGGGCCTGGTTCTGACAGAGGCCCACCCCTGACGCCCCACATAACCAGCTAATGGGAGAGTCACTGAGAAAGCAGAGAGCTGGAAAAAAAAAAAAGAAAAAAGCCTTGTTGCTTCCCATTCAGTCTGTACAGGAAGACACTTGCTAGACCTATTTCCTCCTTTGGGATAAAGTGCGACTCCACTGTATGTTAAAGCTGAGCCCATCAACAGTTACTTCCGCCCTTTGCTTATGTGTATTTATTTGTATTTAATTTTCTTGTTTTAAGACCACTCTCAACAGTTACAGCTGCTTCTCCTTCTGGTGAAGAGCATCACGGATGAAGCAAAAAGGAGAACACGGGCCACAGGGGAAGGAAGAAGAAAGGAGAAGAAATGATGAGTCTTCAGAGTCACAGTCACTTGACTTGCCATCGAGAGGCAGCTACACAAGCACAGAGCAGCATGTCCTGGCCCCTGGGAGGTGGTACAAGTCTCTGCTCCAGATTGCTCCACTGTCTTTGCACATGAGCTCTCCCTTTGGAATAGATAGGAAGAAACACACAATACAGGCAAGGAGGGGGAAAACCTGGTGTGTAGCACAAAGCTGCTCATTGTTCTGCCTTCCGAAAAAAATCCACATTAATGTTAAGTAGAAGCCATGCACTAATTGGGCCAGGGAAAGATTAACACTCTCAGCCAAATACTTTTATTGGTTTCATTAAACATGCCGTAGTAGGTAGTACAGAACACGGGGGGGGGAGAAACAGGGGAAACAAATGACAGTTTTAGGAATGTGCACCCCCACACACATGCATTTCAAACCACGTTTTCCCATGAGGCCCAAACAGGAATCCTGAGCCTTCTTCATCATTTCCATCTTAGCAATGCTATTAGCTTATTCAAGGCTTTCCCACTGTTTTTTTTCTAAGTGGTAGAAAAAACCCCAAGGATCATTTAAATGAAGGCCAGACCTTCGACTATACAAATTTAGACGAGAACAGAACTTCAAAGAGGGATATCGCATTTGAATAAACAAAAGTTTACCGTTTACCGTTGAGATTATAATACCTAAGAATCGCTACGCCGTGCTCCAAACAGTTTCTGATGCACTGGTCTCCTGCTAAGCTTCTACACAGAGGAGCAGATTTTACTCCTAGAGCACATGGCGACACTCCCAAGCACAAATGGTCACTCCCACCCCAAGAGATGCGCAAAATCACCTGCACTGCCTTTTGAACGTGATTTTGCATCAAAGCTGGCAGGAAGGAAAGGGGGTGAAAAGGCGTTGTGTGGGAAGAAAAAAGGGTTAACACTATTCAAAGCACTGCCTCAAGGCAAAGGAAAACCAAATGAAAAAAGTTCTCCCGACTGACCTTTTTAATACCAACTCTGCCCTTGCTACTGAAGTGTTGGTGCTGACTCGGCACCCCAGTGGTAGAGAATTATACTGGCAGCGTCACCTCACTGTCACCACTGCTGGAGCACCAGTACAGAGCAGCCTATGGGGAAAGGAAGAAAAGCATAAAAAGAAAGACAGTGGCACAGGAGTATCTGGTGGGCGTTCTTTCACTTAGCATTTGGTAAAACCTAAGAATGTTACCCCAAAGGTTTTGAACTTGTACCTGTAGCTAATGTTTTCCTCTAGGGAAAAACAAAACCAAACCAAACCAACCCTAAAAGACAACCACCAAAAGGAGCAACGTCTCTTGAAAGGTACTCTCTGAGCAGCAAAAGACAGACTGCTCCTCTTCCTATGAACTCTCTGAGCTATTAGCGATACAATTGCTTTACCTGTGTTGGTGCCCATGTAATACTTTGCTTCCTAAAATAACCCTACAAATCCACAACATCCGTATGCCTTTTCTTCCCTAACATGTACACAGACAGATACACCCAGACACCGAATAAACAAGTGAAGCACATGTTCATGGCCATGCCTTAGAACTGAGCTAGGGACCAGTTTCTGTTTTGGAAGCAGGGCAGGGGAAGAAGCACCAAACAAGAACAAAACAACCCCTGTATTTCCAGATTATTTTGTATACTGTTGCTACAACCCTAACAGTTAGGCTAAATGTTAAACATTCAAACATAGTTACTCCTCCTGTTTTATCTCCTTGCGTCCATGATGGGATATGCGTGTGCATTTAGTTTTTATGTAGGTTTTGAAAATCGCCTTCTGACAACTTATGGACCTCTAATTGTCCTCAGGACTTTGGCTCAGATGACCAAAAGCATCTCTCTGTAAAGCATACCAGAATTCAAACTTATTTAACGCCTTAAGCGAACAACAACTCTGAATCACCATGATACTCTGGTATTACATTGATGTAATACACTGAAAACAAGGAAGCTATACTAACCTAACAGTGAGATGCCATACCAGCAAAGCAGGGGTCTCGTGGATAAAATTCGCCTATATGGTCCAACTGGTTTACAGCAATGCAAGGAGACACCAGGCAGCCTAAATATAAAAAGAATTCATACCTATCTTCTTGGCCCTGTGCTCAATTTGCTAACTCGAACAGGGTACCCACATTTGCTCCTTTCGCAAGCACAGTGTGGTGTGGGAACTGCCCTCATGCAGGAGCCTGCAGTCTTGCTAGGCTAGAAAGGAGAGCCAAGGCACATGCTGCTCCAGCACTGAGAGTGAAAGCAAATCCCAACAGCCCCCAGGTTCCCAACAGGAAAGCCCAGGTCTCCACCAGCACGCTCAGCAAGCACCTCAGAGGGTTTGATCCGAGCCTGCACCGAGCTCCCGACCAGCACTACCATTCTCGGGGACGGCAGCGCCACACAAAACACATGGCACCGCAAGAGCTGCAATAACCTGTGGCCGCATTTAGGCTCAACAGCTGCTGATGAGTTTTGAGATTTTTCTAACGCCTTAGCCCTCCTCCCCCCTGAACAAAGAAGTATCTACAAGCTGTTCCTCATCCTCACTGTTCGTATCAGCTTGTGGGTGAGCACCTGGCCCTCCAGGAAGCCTTTGTCACTGAATTGCAGTCAGCTTTGAGAGCTTGTTCAACCAAAAAGGATACTGAGATTTGAAGACAGCTTAACAAACCTGGGGCCACGAGTGCCACTTTTAGACACGCGAAAAAAATAAAGTCAGGACAACAGCAGAGTAAAACAAGTGGCTGTAAGCAGACATCCCTCCACTCCTTCCTGTGTAGACAACAGCAAACACGCCTCCATCCTCACCGTTGCCTGCCCGCGCAGCCCTCAGGAGGCCAGTGGGGACAGGGCCGATGCCCCTCAGTCACCGGGAACCACGGCAACGCAGGGGCAACGCAGGGGGAACACGGGACAAGAAGGGCCTTGGGCTTCACGCGGTATATCCCCTCCCCTGCGCCCTCCCCGCTGGCTAAGGAGGGACACAAAAGCAATACTGTCTGTCCTTATAAGCTCTGCTTTGCATGTGTTCGGGGAGCGGGGACAGCTGTGCGGACGGCTCGCAGAGTTCCAGGAAGTCGATGTGTTTCTTGGCTTTGACTCCAGTTTATTTGCCTTAGATGAAGTGGCAACCCGAGAAAGTCCCTTCACGTCCTCCCCGGCTGGCACCAGCTGCAGCGGGGCGGCGCTCCTTAGGACACGGCCTGGGGTCTCTCCCCACACCAATCGGCCTTCCCCGGTCCGTCCGCCGCATCTCTCCCTCGGGCCAGGGCTGGCTCACATCCCACCAGGCAAGGGGACGGCCTTGGGACGCGGCACGGGAGAGGGTGGGAGCCTGGAGCAGAGCCAGGGACCGGAGGGAACGGGCCCTGAAGGCTCTTCCCTCAGCAGGCGGGATGGAGGTGTCTCGCGAAGGCGGGAACGGGTCAGGCGAGCGGCATCACACTGCCTGCCAAAACTGCTACTGCCCACATGGCCCCGAAAGGAGCCCACAACAAGGCAAGAGAGCGGAGGGGCAGGGGGAAGCTGAAGCGAGGACCAGCAGGCACCCCCATCTGCCCGAGGGGAGCCCCAGAGACCCTGAGGAAGCACGGCCCCAGGACACAAAACCTAGTCTGCTGCTGCTGCCGCCTCAGACAAGCAAGAGGGGATGAGGGATGCAAAATGAGGAAACAATCTAAAACATAGCTCTGTGGGTTTGCGTGTGTTTTTTTTCATTTTTGCTTTGCGCTGCCAAACTCAGTTAACTTAAAACCCTGGGGGGGCAGGGGGGAAGCTACAGGTTGATGTCCCATCACCTACATGGCAAGCAAGCAAGCACTGTGCTGAAGGAATGATACTTGTCCAAGAGCCTGAGGGGTGAGCTAGATGGACTGCATGCACTTGGGACAGACAGATGGAAAACATTTCTGAGTAATGGAGAAGAAAAGCAACCTCCCCTCCAAGCAGTCCGAATTGCAGCACCCCTCCGCTCTGACTGAGGAGAAGCTGCAGGGACGCGGGGCGGGCGAAGCGGAACACTGGGCTCAGCCGGGTAGCTGTGACGGAGATGCTGACATCCCCAACAATATATGGCCAGTCTAAACCACGGGATATCTTGTCCTTTTAAGGTGGGCCAAGAACAAGCATCTGTGCAGCAGCAGCACAGCCCCAGTCTGCCATCAATAGCCCCTGGTGTCACTGAAAAAACAGGGGCTCCTGTGCTGTATCAACTGGCCGTGCAGATGCCCAGGCACCCACCCCGAGAGGAGACAATCCGTCCGGTTGTTCCTCCGCACAGCATCATGGAAACAACAGTAGCAACGAGAGGAAGAAAAGCCACGAACCCATGCGGCCAGGCTGCTTGCTGGCAATTGGTGCCTGCAGCTGTCGGGGAGGGAGGGAGGGAGGGCCCGTCCCCGTCCCCCTCCCCATCCCTGTCCCTCGCCCTGATGGCCAGCAGCTCAGCCAAGGGCAGCTTCTGACCTGGGACTTGAGGCGAAGGTTTAAAGCAAATCTCTGGAGGGAGAAACAGGCAAATGTTTCACCCCTTCACGCTTGCTCTTCACACGTAGCCAGAGCTGTGTGTGTGCAGCAGGATGGGTTCAGCAGGGATTAGAGAGGCAGGATGAATCACTCTGAGGAAGACACAGAAAATCTCCTGTGCTAGTGCCCTGCTTCTTGTACAGTGCCCTGGTTGTGATCCTCTTCCTCCAGGATGGATTTAAAGAGAGCTTCACAAAAGGCCTGAATGCACGGGCAATTTTACAAACACCATTCTGGAAATAGGTTAAGCTAAACCAGGAAAAGACTCTTCTTTCAGAGTAGCTATGTCCCACATGGCGTTTCACCACTGTAACTGCATCCACATGCTAGCAAACTTCCTTGCACAGGCAAGCCGAAGGGGGAGAACATTGCTTCGCTTACCGCAGAGCCCCCAACGCATCCTTTGCAGCCTGACCGTGCTGTCTTTGCAGGAGATGCCAGCACACTCTCTGCTTGGAGCACCCTACCAGGTAGCACGCCAAAGCACTTTACACCTTGCAAGATAACACAATAAAACGATGCACGACATGAGAAAAGAAAGAGTTGAAATTACAGGGATTAAAACTCATTTCCTGGTGGTAACGTTGTCAACCATCATGATTTTATCATGAGCCCTGTAAAAATCTGATGGTGTTACATTACTGCACAAAAATCTCAAACTTTTTTCTTTTTTTTAAGTCCAAGTTCTAGTTTTCCGGGTTGTGGAGAAAAGACAGAAACAACTACATGCTCAGCAAAACATAAAAAGCAAATTGAAGTGAACAGATTAATTTTAAAGCCTCAAGCTTTTAAGGATAATCATCATCTCAGATGCTCAACCTGTAATTTCTTAACACACAGGGATAGCAACACAGAGCATCCCTTCTTTACAACGCATATTTTGTACCCTGGAACATACACCTTCCAAAACTAAAATGGCTTTTTTCTTTTTTAAAGATGGAAAAGAATTGTAACATCTCAGCACGTTTCTAGCATTTTATTTAAAAGCCAAAACAGCTGTACTTTAATGCTACTTAAAGATGAGAACCTCCACCAAATTACCAAACTCATTTTAAGCAGAAAGAGATTCAACATGCAAATATTTTGCAGAGAGAATGATTCAAGAGTTTGCAGCTCTTCTCGCTGCTCTTTTCCAGGGAGCATGACTTGCTGACAGGATTAACTACTGCCAGGCTCACGAAGCTGGGAGACAGCTGCCACATGGCAGCCATTTATTACAAAGCTCCACTCCTCTAAAGTTAGGGAAGAGGCAGACTATTTCATCTGTGTTATCAGCAGGGTTCCTCTGCTCCACAGGCTTTAGTGACTAGGCTTTTTCTAAACAAACACCTCCTTTTCTCCCCCACCTTGTTAACATCATTATCTTCCTGTCTTCCATTTCTGGTCAGCACAGGTACTATTCCCCCTATCACACTCTTTGAACAATAACAAAAAAAAAAATCTATAATCAAGGCAATTTAAAACGTTCAGAAACACACATACCCCCCAAAATAGGTTTTTTAATTAGAGAGTTTTAGCTTGAAATTTTAAGAGGGGAAACCACATACCACAGGGAGGAGAGAGGGATGCGCTGGAGCAAAGGGATTCAGAAGCATGCTGTACAACCCTCGCTCTCCCATCCACTCTAGGAGGCATTTGCAACGTCAGCCTCCAACTGCTATATCCAAAGCAGCTACACAGCTTTTTCATGAGCAAGATAACCTGTAGCAGTCCTTCCTAGCTTGTATCTGCACACCAGGCAGACCCTCTGCAGACCCACAAGCCAAAGCCAACCCCTGCCCTGCACAGTATGAGGCACAAACAGGTCTCAGGTCAACCACCTCCTACAGTCTGCTAAGGACCCAGAACAGATATACACCATCTACATCATCTCCATGTGATATTAAGCATAGATGACCATCGGTTGCCATTCTCATGTTATTTTGAACCAGAGTTAAAAGATACAAGCTAGCTGTTTAATTTTACCTGGGGGTTATTCTAGATATGTATTTGCCATACATGCCAGAGTACCACAAATCATTCAAACTGAGGTTTACAGCTTCCTCCAGATGAAGGGAGAAGCCAGCCTTGAGAAAAACATCTCTCTCCCATCACTGATGAACAAATTGCCAGACTCTTGTGAGCACACCCGCTGGCTTATACCAGCTGGGCAGGTAGCCTTCAGGGTTGTTTGTGGAGCTCTACATTCTGAAATACAAAGTTTCTTTCTTGGTTTAGTTAGGTAAATTAATTACAGCAGTAGATGGTGCTGGCAAGCCTCTCCAAGTTGAGATCCTCACCAGAAAGCCACTAGGAAAATTTTTAACAGCAGTGCTACTTGCCAATGGTATTCTTCAGTACAAGTTTTCTTTCTATTTTGAAGTACACACAGTGAAACTAACCTGTGGGAGGTGCTTCCTGCACACTCACAAAACGAAACAGCATCTGTTAATTTTCATAGACTGCAACACACGTGCAGAAAAAGGGCGCAGGGATCCAGTTCAACAATTTCTTATGGAATTCAAAAGTCCCTCAGCTCTATCAGGTGAGTACAAGAACCCTTCTCAGAAACGACGTATCTCTGTCTGACTTGAAAAAAGATGTATTTTCAAAACAAGAAATGCATATGCACACACACACACACACACAATCCCCTTTCATCCACAACCACATCCAGCTGCTGACCTTCCAAGTTCCTTGTAGTATAGCCTTTGCTCTGGGACTTTAAAAGCCTAGCAGGCATTTCTGAAGGATTTTACAAAGTACACAGGTCCGGCCTTGTAAAAGCTCATGAGGAATCTACGGAGGTCATCGTGGAGCTTAGACAGTCTGCAAACAGCATAATCCACGTGCTGGTGAGGTAAGGAATGACCAAAGTCAGGCGGATGGGCCTGAAGACTTCTGCAGCGACTGGCTCCTCCAACAATGCTGTAAACCCTGGAGGAAATGCCTGCTGATCTTCAAAGCCCTTCAGTAGGAACAGCCTTAAGTTTCCTGAACATGAGCATTCTGGTTGCGAGGCCACAATCCTCTTATGCACGCAAAGAAAAATATAAAAACAAGGCAAGCAAAAGAAAAGAAAATCCACTAAGGTTAATAACTGCAAATAACCAGCGAGACTGACCCTCTACTCTGCAATGAGCTGTCAGATCCATCCAGCAAAGTTTTGATGCTCCTCGGCACAACAGCCACACAGATCAAGCAGCAGCTTACAATCTCTGCAGCTTTCCTTTTTCTATTCCAGGCAGTACTCCACACGTGTAGACTCCTGGAATGCAATACTCAGTTGTTCGGACTAGGATGGGATCCTACAGCCTGTAGCTGTACAAGGTGTCCACCGTAACTGTATCAAGACCATTGCAGTGCGCTGCACCGCCAGCAGAATTTTAGGTACAGCCTTCAGTTGCCTGATGGGCTGCACAGGCGACCATGAGTAAAGGGGAGTCTGGACACCTGCACACTGCAAAGAATTGCAGGAAGTTTATTTCAGGAACGCTGGGGAAAAAAAAAAAGAACAGACAAAATTGTGAACGCTTTTCTTCAGTAAGTGAATTTCAAGTTGCTATTCCTCCAGCCAAAAACGTCTGCTGCTAGTCCAAAACCACCCTCCTCTTCCAAAAAAACAATTCCACTGCTAGTGCTTCACACATTGCCTTCAAACAGATGATACAGACA
This sequence comes from Balaeniceps rex, assembly GCA_013401315.1. Taxonomy (NCBI): domain Eukaryota; kingdom Metazoa; phylum Chordata; class Aves; order Pelecaniformes; family Balaenicipitidae; genus Balaeniceps; species Balaeniceps rex. Next base: position 94,025 of record VYZW01061444.1, read on the forward strand.
ATTCTTCCCACAATTCACATATGAAAAGGGAAACTCATTTCCTTCTGCTGACTCCCATTGACATGTAATATACCAAAATGTTAGCCCGAAACAAGCTAGTATGAATTATGGATAGGTTCAACCCAATTCTGGGTAAAACAGTAGCTGCAAGTGTTTTTTTGCCATAGAGAAAAACGAATGACAACAACAAAAAAAATAGACCAAGTGGCCTGTGCACCCACTCACACTCACCCCAATTTCTGCAGTAGGACAGCAAGAGTTTGCCAGTGGAACCTTGACTAATCACTTTCATATATGCACACATAGCAAAGCACCACTGAAATATTATAATCAGATCTATGATACTGAAATTCATACTTCTTTTGAGGAGTGATGTTTCCATGTGAGCATTTTCTCAGTACTATATACATACACATCCACACTTTTAATTCTAAAAATGAAATCACCTTGCTTTACAGTTTTAAGCCAGTACATACTATGGCAATATATATATATACATTGATCTTGCTGAGGTCACTTAGAATTTACTCTATGACCAGAGGTGAACAAGACCTAAAGTGTTTTAAAAGAGCCACAAAAGGAAAAAAAAAATCTGATCTTGTTCTTTGATTAGGTTACAACTCTTTAAAGCAACAAACTGTATTTCTACCCAACTGACAGATCCCATCCTCCAAGCTTCACATAAAAATGATGTTCAGTCAGAGCAAAAGACAAAGAAAACCTCAACACCAGAACTCGTACTTTTACTCAGATACTAAATAGCAGGAGCTATTTTCCACTTCCAGTTCAGGCATTATTGTATTGTAATAAGTTTTATATGCCTTATGGAGCTCAACCGTTCAATATAAAGAGATACAAGAGAAGAATTCAAGAAATCGGTAACCGTCTCACCCATAGAGCAGACAAGCATGTATGTGAATGAGTTAAAACAAGAAACTAAAAGGAGAAAGCAAGCAAAACCACCAGCTAAATAAATTATTTTTCACTGTAAGGTGAAAGACTTTTCTTAATCTACTCACTCATTTCACACATGGTAATATGCAACTATCATTCTACCAAAAATTAGAAGAGAGTCACCACCAGATTTGTTTCACTCGTTCCTTCATCTAAACTTCAAACAGGGTTTCTGAAGCTAAAAGATTTCGCCATCCCTACTTACTAACAGCTGAAGACAGAAACTGGCCCTTTCCTCATCTGTTAGGGTCTGGCATGCCATGGAGGCTATGGAGGTAGCCACTTTCATAACTGGAAGTGGCAGCAGCAGCATGTTCAGCATATTTCACACCAAACTTGAAATGTTATTCAATAGAGATTTGACATAAAAAATACGAAAGCTGACAAGTTCAAAGGTTCCTCAGCAAATATACTCTTTTAAAACTTCCTACAATCTCTGAACATGGATAATTTGTGAAGTAACGAGGTCTTTAAAATAGCAGTAAGCAAGCTCCCTGAAGGGTGGGGTAATTGGGAGGGTTATCACACCTCTGGGAGAAGTCACAGGCTCTATCTTGGCAGTGTTTCATCCCTTCATATACCCAGGGGACTGATTAGTTCATGATAAGCTATTAGGCACCCTAGGGAGGACAGTTAACCGTCTTACCAAAACAAAAAGGCTGCACAAATGTAAGTCTCACTAGATTAAAGAAACACTATCTGAAGAACAGCAAATTTGTGTTTGTTCCCTTCTACTGGAACTAGCAAATATTACATTTTGCCTACATATGGCACACACAGATCTCAGAAATCCCAAATTTGAGCACGTACTTGCTGCTAAATTGGTAACAAATGCTCTGAAGCATTTTCTTTCCCAAGACACCAGTGCTGTGATGCAGGAAAAAAGGAGGTGGGACGGAGGGGAGGAATACAGTAAATAATGATTAGACAACTTGAAATAGCTCTCTCATTCATGTAAATTCTCTTCCTCGTTGTTAAAATAGTCCGCAAGCAAGGATCAGCTGCAGAAAGCAGGACCTGGAAAGGCTATATTCGGCTGAATGCTGGTTGCATTTCAGAATGAAACCCCCGTCAGCAGCAGCCCCCCCATTACATCCCCTGCTCCTAAAAAAGTTCTGGGAAGCTCCTGCCCGCTGAGAGGCACCTATGCGTACCACAATCCTACCCATGTTAAACATTTATCTCTGGTGAAGCAGAGGGACGAATTCACCTTTTGCCTGCCAACTGATGTAAAAGCTCCAACGCACACCAGAGCTGCCGATGACACTGTTTCTGACTTACATCAGGCCCAATGTATTTCACAGTACTTTGACGGCTTAAAATATGAAGGAATGCTTTTCAATAAGAAGACCCCCTGTTCTTTTCTGTCCTTTTATCTTTTCTTAACAGTTTGCCATCCAGTGATAGGAGGGAACCCCAGCTGCATAGCCTGAGCTTTTATCTTCTGCTGACCATGCAACAACACAAAGCTCAGTGCTGGATTTCCTGCTGCTTGCCTAAAGGGGCTGTTCAGCTTGTTTAAATATTACTTGCCTTGGGAGCCTTGGAGTTGTGCCCAAGCACTGTACTGTATCTTCCCAGCATCCATTTCAGCATGTACTTTAAAGGTCTTTAGGTTCGATGTACTATGCTCTCCCTCGCTACGGGAGGAGCCTGATGCTTCTAGAAAAAAAAAAAAACACCTGACTCCTCCCTCTCCCCCCATTCCCACTATTAATCCCCGTCCCTCATTCCGTTACACAGCTAACAGAAGTCCCTCTTCATCCCAAAAGCATGCAAACATATTTAGTCCAGTAAACTGAACCAATTACAAGGAAGGGAAGAGACATTCTGGTATGAAAGGCTACAGCTAGGAAGAAATCAGATGCTGTGTATCACATACAGCAAGCTATCAATGCTCCGTGAGCAAACAACCAAGAAAGTACAGTAGTAAAAGTGGGCTTTTACGCCAAGCTGTGGCACAGCAGCCTCTTGCCATGCTAAATTCGGGGAGTCTCCACAGTGGATTTCAGAAGAAAAGAATCTTCAAACACAACCTTCTCCGAATTTGCAAACTTAACATCAAGGCACTCTCTTTCCTCTTCGGAGCAGTGACGAAAATAAAACACGGCTTTTACAAAACCAGAAAGCATATTCCAGCCTTTACGAATTCTTTCAGAAGCCCTCCTTTTCACAATTACCATGCCACCGAGAGGCTCTGTTCTGGCTACAAGGTCAGCAGGGAGATAACCTTGGCCAATAGAAATGATCTGCATCAGCCCAAAGGCAGCGCCAGGCGGCCACCCATTAAGCAGCCCAGCAGGCCTCACTGTTAACCTGTTTGCAGCCGATAACAGCTGATACACATGGAGAAGGAGGAGATAAAAATCCAGATTCAAAAATCTGTTTGTGCAAGTTGTGCACACAGCAGTTCAAACATGGAAAACTTTAGCAAATACTAAAGTTTGCGAGAACTGTCCTGTAAAAAGATGTCTCTCATTATTCCACAGCAGCTGAGATGCAGAAATACATACACCCCCCCCACAAGCTGACGGAGAAGTGCAGTTGCAAGGAAACTCAAGGCTAGAAGTGAAAACATGTTTTTAATCCATTCTGCTTCGCCTCAGCCTGCAGTGTACAGACTGATTTAACCTGATGTAAGCCACGGCTGTCATTCAGAAGGACGGACTGCCAGTCCTCACTTCACCCCACAGCTCCGGCCACATGTTCTCCCTCCAGCCTCGTGCCAGTCCTAGCGTTTGAACAACCACAGCGTGATCCGGGATCATGGAATTGATCTTGTTTGGGCTTTGAGTTTGTTTGGGGTTTTTTTTTGTTTTTCACTTAAAAACGTACACACATATAGTTTCATCAACAGCCTTCACACAGGGGAGCTGAGACATCGTCAAATTACACCCTCTATTTGAGTGAGGGATGAGAGACCTGAGCAAGAATGTTGTCGGTAACTCTACTCCTGCAGTGCTGCAGTACCGGGGAAAGATGAAAAGATGTAGTGGAACGAACCCACAGCCGGCTCCATCTCCAGATTCCCCCTCCCGCTGCCCCTTGCTCCCCTCTCTCCAGCTCAGAGCTTGCTTGCAACCCCTCTGCCATAAAGAACACTCCTATCATTTAAAAGTCTACCTGAAGCTCAGTTCTCCAACTAAACCCAGTCAAAGTAAGTTCACAATAAAATAAACTACCACAATTAAAATGTCTGCATCGCACCTCTCCCATGGCATCCCTGGAAGAAGGGAGCAAGAGAGCAAGAGCGGTCCCAGGCAATGAGTTAGTAATTTTCTGCTTACTTACCCAATTTTTCCTAGATCAAGGACTGGGTGTACCTTTTGCACAGTGCTAAGCACAAAACAAACACAAGTCCAAAATATCCCCCTTCCTCCCTGCCTCCCTCAGTCTTTACACAGCTGAATTAGGCATAATTTTCAACTTTTTTGTTTGTTTGTAAACATCTGTAAATGACCCTTTCCCCATGCACAAAGACAAAATTTACACCACCCCCCAATACAACTCATGCTTCATTAAGTCACATCAGTAACAACGTTGAAAGAGTCTGCCAGCATGTGCCACCACATGTACCAACCACAGCTCCAGAGTCCCCAGTAAGTAGGGCAAGCAGCTCACCTGGAGTCCTCAGGCACTTTAGAAACAATATTTACAAACCTTGGGCCCTTGCACTTGAAATACAGCACAGTGGGAATGGCACACATGCTCCCCGGCATGGGCAGCTGACCCCCTCCAGAGAGCAGTATTTATTGTAAAATGCATCACCCTAAGGGGACAGGATGGGACAGAAGTGGAGGAAAGAAACCAAAGCTGAAGAGGGAAAGGACGTGTTGCCGGGCTGTGTGTCCTCAGGCGCTGCTAGCTCACGTTGCTTGCACCATCTGATCGCTCAAAGCTAAACATGGAATGTAGGTAGCAAGTCATAACGCTGTGCAGGACTGGAGACGTGACCCATCAGCTGTTTCTGCATTATAATTATTGCACTGGGGCACAGCAGGACCGAAAGTTTGCCTGGGCAGATTTCTGCGACGTTTTGGCTTGTTAAAAATGACAAGAAAGGCCGCACGCCGCTTTTAAATTTGCAATTACATTCTCTTTTCCACAGGCCTGGCATTCTCTGTTTAAAATCCTCAATCCACAAGGAAAGCGGAAGGCCCAGAACTATTTTGCTTTATTCAAAACAGCATTAAGAAGTCAGATTTCACAGGGCTGTGCTCTCTTGCTCTCTCCCCCCTCCACAAGGCAGAAAGGAGTTTCACACAAAGATGCAGCAAAGCAGCACTCCTCAACCACCATTCTCTGCATTTCTAAGCTGGTCTTGGTCATTTCCCCTTCAGGCCACTGCTGCTCCCAGGCTTTCTCTCGCTCTCTTTTTATTTTTAAAGTTTCTGGTACTAATAAAAAAAAAAAACAAACCTTATTGCAATACCATCATTTCCTTGTATTATCATATTCTCTAGTGAAGTGACTAATTCTCAGAGTGATCCTGACCCTCAGCTCCCACTGGGCCTCAAGTGATGCAAACGGTTTCTTTCTGCTCTTCCTCCATTTTATTTTTGTCCTAACATGCACCAAGTACAAGTAGCGGACTAAGTTTTGCAACTCTGGACTTACAATGCAAATATCTTCACTGGTATAGCTGGAAAGGAACACTTCACTTTTAGGCAATTTGATTGTCTCTGTAACATGCTCAGAATCAAGCAAAGCTCAAAGAGAACAAGTCAGTAAAGAAATTATTTAGATCAACAGATACTCAACACATCTTACTGTCCAGGCTTTCTCCAACGAGTGAAGCTTCAGTTATTAGGAGCACAGTTTGTCAGGCAGCGACATGAATTTTAGTGCAACAGGTCAGCAGAGAAACAGCAAGAAAAATTGCAGAAGGACAGCACAAAAACCTGCAGCAGTACACGGTCACAGCACTTCTGTTACATGAAATGTAGCAGGCAGTGCAAATCTGGATAGCGCGGCCCCTTTCCAAATGACTGCCTTTAGCAGACCATGAGCATTTGCAGGCCTGAGGGATGCTTTCAGGAGATCACTTCGAGCTACCTCCAGGTTCCTGTTTGACACCACATGGACTCCCTCCCACCCATCCCTCAACCAAACAAAATAAAGATTTTAGCACTTCTAGCTATTTCCAGACAAAGATGCACTCAAAGCAAAATCGTTATAAGGGTTGAATACAGAAGCAATATCCCCTAAACTTCAAAGATGCCACCTTTTGCAAGAGCAGAGAGGTACAGGGATGCCAAGTGGTTAACGGGAAGGCAGGTGGAAGGGAAGAAGACACCAGTAAGCTACGAACGAGCTCTCGTAGGTCAGAAAAGCACACTCGTGGCTAATAGACCAAAACTTCTGTTAGCACAAGAAGAGCACCCATCTCTAAGAAACCACTTCCTATCTTATTCTCCCTGACAGCCTTCTCCCTATTGTAATTCAGAACAGCCAGGCAACTGATCTCTAACCATCCATCAGAAGAATTGGCTAATACAATGTCACCCAGACCACCACATGAACAAAAACCACCAACGAATCCAGCTGGTGGTTAACTGCAAATTTTTGCTTTACTGATGGTATTACACTGCCAAAGGTTCCCTTGCCTTTGCACATACACTGCCCTCTTAGAAACCCCCTCGGCTCAAACTAAGATTTACAAATACATGTACAGATATTCTACACATCTGCTTCCACCTGGTGGATTACCAGAGATGGAGACTGCAGCGTTTTTAAAACAAACTTGTGAAGACACCTCTAAAATTAGTTGCATGGTAATTCTGTGGGCAAGAGCAGAGGGGAAGAGTGGTTGGGCTTAGGGGGGAGGGGGAATTTTGCAAGAAATGGAATACGAATCACTAAACTGTTCAACCCATTTTGAAATCAGCTTTTTCTCTCTTGGAAAACAAACAAAAAAAGGATTTTTCTTTCATTTTGAGGAGTTTCTCGAAACAGAGGAGGACAGAGCTGTTCAATATTGCTCTGGGGTGCTTAGCATGAATAAATGACCTCAATCAAGTGTCTTGTCAAAGAACTTAAAATACTCTTTCCATGGTCTCCCCTTCCATAATCAAGCAAAAAAGAAGTTTTTAAATGCACATTAAAATACATCTTATCCATACACACAGTATATATTCAAAACAAAACAAAATCCTAAAGTAATCTATTAATTGCTAGCCATAACTACGGAAACCAGGGGTTCTTTTAACACTTTAGCAAAGCAAATGAGAAATGTCAGGAAGTATCCTGAGATACTCGCTGTTGTAAAACCTTTCAGGTCTGGTTTCTAAAAATTTCCTTGCTATGATACCTGCAAATGCAGCTTTGCAGTAACTTCCAGTTCCGTTTTCATATGCATATTTTTAAAGATAGCAGCCGCCTTCACCCTGCGCATACAGCATCAGGGGTATTTCATTCTCTGTGACCAAAGTTCCCAGAGAAGCCAACTCCAGAGATCCTAGGTGTGGCACATTCCTTCTTGCTCTAGATACTCCTCCTGACTGGAAGCGAAGGTAAATATTACTCCAGCCTCAATCTGTTTCCCTCTTGCACCCACAGCAGCTTAGTAAGATACAGTCAGCAGGCTATTGCAAATTACACTTAAGGGCTCATTACAAATCAAGTCCTCAGTCTTGCTAATGAATTGATCCTATAGGCCCATACTATGGAAGAGACCCATTAGCTTCAACAGAAGCTACAAAGGTCCCTGTGCAAGCTGTGGTCTGCAAGGGAGGGCTACATGGCCCCTGCATCAGGAAGTTTGTTTACATTACATACACAGGTATTTATGAACTTCTGGGCCTTTGTTTTTATTTAGGAGATCAGTGGTGTTTTGCAAGGTGTGCAAATCTTGTCAGACAACTTCCAAGCTACCCTTACTCAATATGGAACAGAAGTGCCTGCAAAGTAAAGCACATTCACAAAAGCAATGTTTTCATCTTACACTGACAAACTCCTCAACCAGAGATTCTATATATATGTATATATACCTATGCCTATATGTATATACACACCTACCTATCTCACGGTGCAAGAGAAACGGTCACGCATTCGCCACGTGTTTTTTACATGTGAAAGAGAAGACAAATATACAGGTACACAAGGTTGCTGAATTGCTAACTCAAGATGTGGGGCTAGGTTTCCAACTTCAGCATTCACAGAGCTGAACTGACTTACTCTGGTCCAGAGCAAGAGGGACACAAGGATGCTTGGCTTTCACTGGGTCATGCACAGTCCTTTTTACCATCCGTATCACAACGGACATTAAGAACAGAATGCACTGGAGAAATCACCGTTGCCGATGATCATCAGCTATGATAATCAATAGCTAGCTTATTCAGTCAATAGCTATAACTGCGATCTCCCACCCGCTTTGCCCTTCCCAAATCTCAATGCCCCTGCATTACAGCTTTGAGGACTAGAAGAGCAGATCAGACTTTCTCCCCCTTTTTTAGGGATTCTAGGTTTGTTGTGTTTTTTTCTTCTTTCCAGTAAGAAAAGAGAGGACATGAAAAAGAATTCAAAACCTGAAGTTACTTTTCCCTTAGCTGCATTCTTAGAAATGGCTTAAGAATTTTTTTTTTAGTTACTTATTTTTCTTTCAACTAAAACAAATGTGGCCTGAAGCTAAACACCTGACATGTAGCGTTTCAGCACAAATGGTTAAAGCTTGGTAGAGCCACATGCAAGAGAAGACAGGGCCTGTAATAAAGCTGCCTGGTGATCTCCAGTTGAAAATCCTCCTGGCAGCCGAGCTTCTTTCATGCAGAGGAACTTACTGACATTCTCTCTCCATTTCTGTCCTTGACGACTCTCTCAGTATACCTGGAAATTAGGAAGCTGACTAAGCTCCCTAAAAACTGGTCTTGTCAGTCCCAGTCACCCCGCTCCAAAACGGTGAAAGCGGACGGTTTGACGTCTCAGCAGATGAAGACTCAGACTACACTGGTGGAATTACCAGCAAACATTAAAAGTATCTTTTTTTCCTAAAGTTCAGTTCCTGTCACAGCCCTTTATCCCAAGAGTCAAGGGAGATTTTTGATGCATTTTTGGGGTTGCTGACTTTAAACCGGTAGGATAAACTCCACTCGTGGTTGTTCACGAGTCAGAAAATGTTTGCTTGGAAAAAGAAAGCAGAAAAAACCTGCAATTCTCTCACAATCACTTGAGTCCAAGAGCCACAGCCTTAGCACTGCCAGTTTCCCATCTCATTAAGTGTCTTGCAATACTTGTTTTTGTAATCGTTTTCCATGCTGTCTACATAAAAAGCTATCTCGGAAGCCAGAAGAACTACATTCCTTAAACATGGACCCTTTCCAGACTCACCCCAAACCTTTCTGTGCTTAAGGTCCTATACATACATGAACACACAGATCACTACAGGCCCAGCAGTTCATTAATTTTCAAACTGCCCTGATTTTGAGGCTAAACACTTCCTAAACTTCTCCATCCCTAATGTTCCCCCAGCTCCTTCAGGGAACCCAGGCTGCCTCCTGCTTTCTCTCCACTCACAGTTGCTAAGACTCCACTGCAGCCTACCGAGTTGCTTTCCCGTAAGCCACATAAGCGTGCTACCATGCACGCAGAGTGCAACTCACATTAACTACTACATACGCAGCATCTTTCTTTACAAGAACTTCATAGTGAGTAGTTGCTTGTTTTCCAGTTTTTCTGTTTCAACTCTTTTTTAAGACACGGACACCTCCTCCCCCTCTTTCCTCGCCACCTCCACTCAGAAAGACTGAAGCTCGCTGATTCCATGGTAGATGGCAAGGCCTTTAAATCAGTGGCTGCTAGCTGGTCTTGAACCAGCTTGGGTAAGGTTCAGACAAGATACAGAGCACAAACACTCTTCCAGAAGCTTTAAAATCCAGATGCAAATTCTCTGTCCATCACCTTGAATGTCAGGCAACAAAAATGCTACTAAAAGAAGTCACAGCACGAGAGGTCATCAGCTAGCTGTCTGGGGTCTGATGACTGCCGACAAGTCCTTGGGAGGCAGGGGCGGCGATCCAGCCACCGTTGGTGGTTGCCTCCCTTAGCCTCTTCACCAGATCCTGCCCTGCTGACCAGGCCCCATGTTCAGCTCACCTGAGTTCCTACATCTCTCGCATGTAACGAACAAGTAATGGCTGAACACCTCTAATGGCCGCTTGAACTCAACGGCATCTACGTCCTCTCCTCGTTCTCCGGCGATGCCACAGACATCCTGGGGCTCAACAACACCAACTCAGAGGTACAACAAAAAATAAACCAGTGGTCACTTCCCAAGGTTGGAGTGTACCTACAAATGCAGGCTCATGATGCAATGCGCATTTCTTTTCTTTGCATACTTCATATCCTCTATGCCTAAGTCAAGACAAACCCCATTTTGGAAAGCTTTTTAAGAACAAAAAAGCCCAGTCCTTCCAATTTTTGTGCAAGGAGCAAATCCTCCAATACTCGCTTTGCGTGCTTAGGGCCTTGAAAGCTGCCAGAAATAGTCAAAAGATGGGGGGAGAAGGAAGATTTCTGTGACGAATCCTACCTTTCAAAAAGTTTTAGAAATAACTGTATGATCAAACAGATGCAATGCATTGCTCAAATCAGTATGTAAACTCAGAATGGAAACTATTTTAAAAATCATTATGGCTTTAAGTTTTCTACTTCTATTTATTTACAGTTTTGACAGCAAAGGACAAGTGGTCTACTGTAGAATAAAATTACTTTTCAACTTCAAGATATAATTAACGCAGGAATTGGTATCTTTGCATCTTTCCTATGCATTCGTATCATAGACTCAATGGTACAAACACAAGGATGCATACCTGCAAGGTTCATAACCACACCTTTGCATTAAAAAAGATTACTGAGCAATCTAACAAAAGGGTGTTTACTTTTAGTGCATACAATTCTGTATCACTCAGCCCATTTGCAATCTGTAATACTGATATCATTTAACGCTGGAGACAAAGGGACCCATGTTTCTCCACCAATCAGATGTAGTAAATCCACAGAAGTCAAAACAAAACCAGTCAAGAGACAGAAGAATCAGGCCTTTGGGATGCTGTGCTACTGTCTCCTGAGTGGTTAATTTTGATGAGCTTGTTGAAGCACAGCCTTTAGCCAAGTGCTTTTTCATACAAACTCATCCATAGCTCAGAGACGATTAATCATCATTTATTACTCACCTTCTGGCAACACCCACTTTAAGCTAGGCACCATCCAGACACATCAAGACAGTCCCAGTCTGAAGGCTTTGTGGTAAAAGGGAGCCATTCCTGAGACTCCATCTTGACGGACAGACTACAGACACCTGTTGTACTCTGCACAGCTACTAGGATCTGCCAGAATAAAGCTGCTCACAGAATAACTTAAACACGAATGCAATTCTTTCAAAAAGGGACAAGGTATGTATTAAATACACCGGCTATACCTACTTTTCAGTGCCTGTCAACTGCTACTGGTGTTAGGGTACAAGTAAGTCTTGTGAAAGGATTCTGCTGAAGAAATATGGTGAATCTTCATCGACTTATCGATCAGAGCACCTCACGTGGTTACAGTGCATAGGAAAGTAGTTATTCTGTTCTTCTGCAGCATTAGTAACATCTCAAACAAAGAAGCCTGATTGAGGCAGACAGCGAGGGGCTTATCAGCTTAGGAAATGGGAAGGATGGTCCAATTAACTGCCAAGCAGTCAGACATAATTCACCCTGACGAGGCCAATGAGAGGCAAGTCAAAGAAATGCATGCCCTGTCCCTTTATGTAACACCCAAACATTCCCCCCTGCAAAGCCTCCCCTTCTGGAAACGTTGCCTAAATAAGGAGCAAGTCACTGGAGGAAAATCCACCTGTATGGATCTGCATCTAACCAGCACCCTCTGTTATTAAGCAACCATCTCAGTGGTACAGCAGAACTGCCAGTCTCTAAACTGCTGGATCCAGGCGCTAACAGCCATCACCGAACAGACAGCCAGAAAGCTCTGTGCAATGTTATCTGGGGTCCACACCATCGCACTGTCTTCTCACACATCAAGGAACGGGGCAAGAAGTAGGAGGTGCAAAAAGGCAAAAATACCCCACCCCAGTACCCCCAGAAGTAGGCAGGCTTCATCTCCTTTTCCTGAACCATTTCTGCTAGCACAGAAAGAGTCAGAATGTTACTGAAGTCATTTCACAATGTTAAAAAAAAGAAAGAAAGAAAAAAAAGAAAAAAGCTGAAGGCAAACCATATGTAACAGCTGACTAAGAAAGCTGTGAATCCAGCCACAGTGCTGCTCTTCACGTCCTCTGCTGTGCTCAGTACCCTGCTAGCACGGGGTAAACAAAAAGAGGGCACAGAGAAAGAAGAAGGGGAGAAATTCTATGAAAGATGCTAGAATGAAAAGAGAAAGTTCTCAGTGAATCATAGCTCCAGCTTGAGACCCATCACCTAGGAGGCGACAGGCATTTAAAGTAGAGAGAGGAGAAGAAAGAAAGGAAAAAAAAAAAGTCCCTGAAACATTGATTCATAAATACGAGCTTCATCTGACGTTTACGGAAAGAGTGGAATATTTATTCTGCAACAAAAATGCATGTGTGGGACCTGGTCCATCCTTTGATAAGGCACCTTGTTTTGTATAATTCTCTTCATTTTTCAAATTGCTAGGCTTAAGACTGTCATGGTCAGAAACACGTACTTTATGCACTATGAGCAGGATTGTAAAAAAAAAAAAACCCAGTTGTGTGGAATATTTATGTTACATATGGCAACATCCTATTTGTCAGCCGGTTACCAGGAGCTGAGGAATCTGTGCGGTACTAGCAAAGTCGCCTTGCAGCAGGGTGTTATAGTGAGCACAAACCGGACTATATATGGTATGTTTACTGAACGATTAGGCATAAACATGTTACAGAAGACATGATGTCTTGTACTGGATGCTGGGCTTGCTGCTGCAAGGCGAACCATCTTGCTCGGAAAGCAGTTTATCACATACTCCTCATATGCTTCTGGCTGCGGGTGCCAGTGAAACCTCTAGAAAACAGGAACAGGTTATGCTGCAAGTAATGATTAACTATGTGGAGGATCGGCCCTCCAAGCTCCACCCGCCAGCATTCCCTGCCTCCTTGCTGCTCTTCCTCCCCCGCTACTTTTTGGCCGGGACTGTTCGGCAGGCAACCCGGTGGAGGGCACGAAGGCACACATAGGCGCATGCGGCGCAGAGCGCTGCCTTTGCGACGGGATGACGGGCACGGACAAGTGCACCCTCTATTTCTTAAGAAACAGCTGGCAGCAGGCGACCAAGCGCTGCAACCATCCGCCTGCCCCATGTTCAAACCCAGCCGGCACAGGACTATTTCATAACGGGGAAGGGGGGGGGGGGAATCCTGACAGGGTAGAGGGAGGAGGTTGTACTGAGGAGGTTGTACTGAAGATGCCTTAAAGCACAGGAGAAGGTTCGTATCTGGCTTCAGCGTCCTGCCTAACCTGTTTTGTGGTATGTTCCGGTTAACTCTCCTTTTGGTCGAGGTTGTTGGTTTGTTTTTTTTTTTTTGGCAACCAGACCCAAGCTGCAGCCCCTTCTCTCCTCTGACTCCTTTCACGCTCCATCGCACTCCAGCACAAACATAGGCACACAGAAAGGAGACGCCAGAAAACAAAAACGCCGAGTCCATCACAGACTGAAACTGGAGGCACAATTTCTTTACTGTAGGGAACTGGATCTTCCTTATTAACTCACCAGGACCACCAGCCCTCAAGTGTCAGACTTGCCGCCTTCGGCGCTGCTTTTCTACATTAGCAACTTCTGCAGCTCCTCAAAAAAACCCCAGAACTATACAAAGTGGTAAGGGGGTGGGAAAACAAAGCAAAACAAAAAACCCAAAACCACACACCCAGAAGACTGCACGCCACGCAAATCTAACCAGAGCGTGGTGCGGGGGCAGCAGCAGTGATCACATCATCACCACGGCAGATTTATGTCTTCATTGTGTACAGTATTCACAGGGTTAATGGATAGCCCGAAGATCAGAAATATACCTGCTAAGCAACAAAAGCATCAACTCAAAGCTGTGCTGGGTGGTTTTTGACAGGGGTTAAGCAGTTGGTAACCAGTGGCAAGAACTTGGTGGTGGTTCAGTAGCCATTTTAAGCAGCAGACGTATTAATCATGGGAGTGCAGTAACAAAAGAACCAGGGGCAAAACATGCTACAGAAACAAGGACCCCTAAGAGCTCAGCAACACACACATACCCCTCCATCGTGTGTAAAATAAACTTAGAAAAGCCAACAAAGAAGAAAGATAATTACATGATCTCCAGAGCACAGCAAATCCCTCAGAGCAATGAGCGCTAGGCATCAGAAACTTCCTGGTTTCCAGGCCGTTGTTTCACATGTTTTCTGGGGAGTTTTCATGCTGTGGGAAAGATTTCTAAGTACACTGAAAGTAAGCCTGCAACATCCCCTTCCACTCCCACAGCAAGTATGCAGTCCATAAAAGATTAAAGTGTTGGAAACATATGCTTGAGCAAAGACTCCTTTTTTTTTTTTAAATCATAGCAACAGTTTAGCACTTGATGCATTTTATCAAACTATTTTGCCATCCCTTATTTAAGGCAGCAAGGTGGGGGTGGGGGAGATGGAGCAAGCGAGCGAGCGAGAGCACGCGAGACGCATGCAGTCTGTAACTTGAACACCGTTTTACAGATGTATTTACTATACTGCTTTTCTTTGGGGGCTTTTCAGGCCAGGGCGGCCTTTGTCTCTGCGTGCTATATGCTAGCCAGCTCATAACAAATGAGCAATCAGAGAGAAAGCAGATCTGGCTCCTTCTCTGAATCTGCTGGGATGCCGAGGCACGAAGATGTGCCTGAAAAACTTCTGTCCGGTTACGAGTCCGATCAATCCCTTTGGTCACGCGAGCGCCTGAAGTCTGGTACAATTATTAACTGTGCTGCAGTCACATGAAAGAGAACAAGCTTCCCTCTCCCACCCTCATCCCGCGGGTAACATTATGTGGGCAGTGAACATATGAAGGAACATGATGAGACGGGGGGGGGGCTGGAAACCTCCACAGAAAGGCTGCAAAGCTGTACTTTTTTTTTTATTAGTTCTTTTTGGTGGATGGATTATTACATTTGAGGCAAGCCTGCCTGATGGTCAGACTCGTTTGGGTACCCAAAGGAGGGTGAGGCAGGGAATCCTCACCTTCTCCACTCAGTACCACCTTCTTTAAAGAGGGAAAATTAGAGGTGTTTGCAGTTTTCCCCATTTCTTAAACACAATGATGATGGAGCGTGGAAAGCATTTTTACTGAAGCACGAGTGGGCAATTTCTAAGCTGGTGGGGTTGCTTTGGAGGTGTTCTTATTTGCTGAGGGGGACTCAGCAGGTATGAGAGAGAAGAGATGGGGGAAAGAGCCCACTGTGCTTCCAAGGAGAAACTCCTGGCATTGAGATAAATGAGATAGGCAGCGTGGACTAAAAGCCTAAGCTGTGATTCAGCGGCTGGGACCAGAGCCTCATGCAACCTCCCTGTTTTACAGCCTGCACTCGCATAACTGAGAAGGGGGACGGCACTTTCCAAAAGCTGCTTTTCAGGGCCAAGGGGGAAACAACAGAGAAACGGCACGCAAACAGCACGGTACCCACTAACCCGCAACTGCACCTCTGCCCCCTCCTCATGCACCTCCCAATCCGCCAGAAGGCCGGTGTTGCATTATTTTAAGCGTAAACCAAGCATCACAGATGTGTGCGCTGTAGAAACCTGTGCTGGGAAATACTAAAGACTGCATCTCAACAAGGACAGGAGCCGCGCTCGATGGCCATGCAGCCCCTCTGGCCTCCCCCAACATGTCCTGACCCAGTGCAGCAGCCTGGAGCCACGCGCACCATTTTGGCCAAAAACGGTGAATTGTGCTGACCTTAGAAGGGGGGTAAGTGGGGCAGGTGGTGAGAAAGAGCACCAGGTTTGACATCAGATGACATTTCCTAGACATAGTTAAAAATGTAAAGCACAGCGCATCTTTAAGTGGTTACATCTATACAGCCTCCAGCCCTGTGGCACTTAACAAGAAGGGGGGGGGGGGAAATACAGTGGGTTGATGACTTAAATCATAAATGAGCACATACACTTTCAAAGTGCTACATGTATTTTCAGTTAAATTATAATTATGTCCCCAATAAAACAACTACATTTGTAATGTTACACCATGCATCCATTTTATAAAATATTTTAAAATGTGCTTTTGCCTTGGCCCGCCTACACAAAATAATGAAGAAATGTCACTCATCAGGAACTCCCTAAGAAAAATAAACCTTAAAATAGCACGGTACGCTCACTGAGTAACATGTATTTCTGCAAAACTGCTGTTCTTTATATATTTTGCATCTGAAAACTGCAAGTCTCACACGCGCACACACAAAAGACAGACAGACTGCTGCTGTGGACAAAATGGTGCCATTTAATACAAAAATCTGGTTTATGCAGAGCCTGGCTGTAGTGCATGCTGGTCCCAAGCAGAGTGGGATGCAGCCAGTTATATCGAACAGTTGTGCCCTCAGCAACAAATGGTGCATTCATAAAACTGGAAAAGCCTCTGTCTAGGGGCTCGCAGCTCTGCAAAGGAAACAATTGCTTGCTGACATTTTCTGAGGGAGGGTATGGCCAAAGGAGGTTGAGGGGGAGAAGTATGATCTCCAGGAAAGTTATGTACAGAAGAAATACCAAAATATAAGGGAGAAAGCCCCAGATCTGCCACTGAGTTACCTTTGCACTCTCCCTGCATTAGCTAGCCTCTAACAAAAGAGCAAGGCCACCTGAAAAAGACATGTGCTTGGAAAACACTTGGCCAGTCAAGAGTATAGAAGAAAAAGAAGGAGGAAAGAAAAAGCTTTCTTGTAGAACGCTGGCCCATGAAGAAGCGACAGACATCACGCAGGCTGCAGTACACAAAGCCGCATCTGACAGGCAGTTTCTCACAAGTTTCTTACCCTTGCCTTTATTAGCTATGCCACCTCCACACTGGTAACTAAAAGCCAACATCTGGTGCTAGCTAAATGTCAGCACAGACAATCCCTTTAATAAAAATTTAAAGAGTCTGGGTCTCAACAAGGAAGTCATTAGTGCTTTGAATGCAAGACCCTACACGAGAGCTGCAAGACTGAAACAATCCAGGCTTTTAAGCCAGGCAGAGCAGTGACTTCGGTGTGCGCTAGGCCACCTCTCCAGGCCCCCTGCCACCTCACAACGGGGATGCTTGGCTCGTGGCTGCCGGCCAACGTGCAGCCCATCTGGATGGTTCATCTGGTCAGCACCCCGCACCGGGGAGACCAGGCTGGGCTACAGATGCCCAGGTCCTGCTGCAGGATGGGAGTGTGCCATACAGTCTGCCCTTGGCCTAGGGAGCTCTGGCTCCTCAAGCTGAAATGCCGGGCACCGCTGCCTGCCCCAAACACACCTGGCATCTGCATCGCTGAAGCCGAATCCTGCTTGCCCCCAAGATGCATGAGACACCCACACAAGCCGATGCAAAAGTGTTCCTAAATGGCAGCTAAGTAGCATGGCTCATTAATGAATACCTTTCAGCTGCTCTGTTCTACTGAGCTCAGTAATTAAACAAAAAAACCCCAAATCACACACTGTAACTGAAGTTCAGTGGGAGAACCAGTGAAAGTTTCCATAAGAGGAGAAATGAATCGAGGCCCACCTGCACGTTGATAGGAAATTAAAAAAAAAAAAGCCTCCCCAACCACTCCTCGCTGCCCCAAGGCTGCAGTGGGGCATCCACCCCATTTTCTCCTGGCACTCACACGGCCCAGAGGTGTCTCACATCTCACCCAACAAAAATTTTCTACCAAGCCAAACCTGACCACAATAGTTTGGGAGTAATGAGACTGTCTTCCCCAGCCAGGGGGAGCCCAGCTGAAGAAGACAGGACAGAAATTTTGTGTAATGGTTGACAGAATGAGTCCCTTCACTATATTATCAAAAGACTTTGTGTGTTAAGAGATTTAAGAGAGTACTCTCACACTGAAGCCTTTGCAAGGGTATCTAAAAAGGG
Organism: Balaeniceps rex; assembly: GCA_013401315.1. Classification (NCBI taxonomy): domain Eukaryota; kingdom Metazoa; phylum Chordata; class Aves; order Pelecaniformes; family Balaenicipitidae; genus Balaeniceps; species Balaeniceps rex. Next base: position 111,998 of record VYZW01061444.1, read on the forward strand.
TACCCATGTAATTCTTCCTGCCCACAGTGCACCTAACTGTCCTCTCAGAACCTTTTATGAAAAAATTTCAGAATGGAATAGGACTGTGGTCTCGCAGACTGACAGGACAAGTATTTTTCCACAGAGGTTTTGGAAAAAAAAAAAAAAAAAAGGCTAAACAGGATGAGTGGTTCTTCAAGAGTGAGAGCCCTCCCTGCACCTCGGTGCTATGAGCAGGCAAAACCTGTGGGTCTGCTGGAGTCGAGGAATGAACGCTGGGAGCACACACGGATGGTTACAGCAGCAAGAACTGAGCAGAAGCTATTGAGGCGCTGGAGAATGAATGGTAATGTTTTTGTTTACCAGCTGTGCACTGTAAATGATTGCTATTGCAATAAAGTTTGCGCTGTATTTGCATAAATAATTTCAATAAAACTGTATGAAAAGCCACTTCATTAGTGCCAGTTATCAGTTGGAGACCTACAGCAAATACAAAACAGCAAATGCTTTTGCAGAGGCATCAAAGCAATCTAAAAAATCATCCTTCTTACTTTATTCCTTGGTCAGTTTCCAGGCAAAGCAGAAGTTTACACACACGTAATGTTTTGTACATGCTCCCATTAAGCTTGCCCTTAGTACTAAGTGAATGTATTTTAGAATTCAAATAGCACACATGATTTTGTTTCCCTCCACAGACTTTACAAAGGCTTCTAATACAACACACGATCAACTTATTAGGAAAGGAAGTTTGGTTTGTTTGTTTTTGTTTTAAATTTGGAGAACGAGGTGAAAACACCTGGAAAGCTGTGGGAGAACATCAACAGAGTTAAAAAGAAAATTACAACCCAGCCTCCTGAAAAACTTTAAAACAAAGCTCTCTGGGAAGTTTGCGAATAAGTGATGAACAAAGAAGTTCTCAATTTGAGAAATGTCTTTCCTTTGAACACTGAGTCACAGAATACAAGTCGCCACATCACCTTGCAAAAGAAAAATAAAAAATAAATCCTGCCTGAAATGTGTCACTTTTTGCTGCTGTTTACTTTGTTTGTTTGTAGTGGTTTGGTAAAATCCCACAAATATTTAAGACCAAAACCACAGTCCGTATTTTATATTTAGATGAACTACACCATCTTCCAAGAGGCTGTAATTGCAAGCCTGCATCTACAGCTCCTCTCCCTCTGCCACCCCCAGGACCACGCAGCCAGAGCAGGAGGAAGAACACGGGCCACCACTGCCGCCCTGGTGGTGGCCCTCTTCCATGGACCGCCCTGGCCATCCCACAGCTCAGCTCCAGCGGGACGTGAGAGCTGAACCCCTGCACCTCCCATGACAAGGGATGGCTTTGAGTTGGATGGCTAATGCCCATAGTTAAAATTTAAAACCAACAACAAAGTCTCTTCTCATCTCTCTTTCATCTCCCAGCTGATCCAGGTGGAACAAACAGGATGGGATTTGCCTCTCGCACTGATGCTTCAAGTATCAGCCCTGATTTAAATCAGTATAAAATGCAGTAGGGAAAGGCGCCTGAAGGTTTCTAACCGGGTGTGTTGAACACCATGACCTCCTCACACCCCCGCCCCACAAATGCTGAACTGCTGAACGAGATTCCTCTCGTTTCCTGCACTGAATCATCTGTGTCACCACAAAGATGAGATTTTTAACTGCGCGCACACGTTTCTTATTTGAGGGGCATGCAGCGGAGGGTGTTTCTCAAACTACTGTCAGATCAGCCACAGACGGTTTGGATTTCTTCTGTGTTTGATGTATCATTTAAGTAAATCTGTGTTTTTCCAATGAGGCACAACCTTTCAGTGATGCTGTTTTCTAGGAAACATGCAGGTGAATGCTGCTGCTTCTTTCTTTTGCAAAAGATTATTTGAATGGAGCTAGGAGGGACAGGATATACTGATTTGCACAATTAAAAATAACTTACAATTTGAACTCTGGCATCAGATGCTTCAACAAATTTCATTAGGGCAGGTCACATACTTTTTTCAAAATGCTTTTTTTCCACACCTCAACTTAAAATCATTTCATGAATTTACCTGCAATTTACCTCATTTTCATTGCTAAGCTGATCAACTATTTTTTAATCACTACAGCAATTCATTTTGCAGTGAAATTAGCAGCACTGCACCCCTCAAAAGCAATAAAGAAACATCTAAGTCACCCAAGAGAAAGAAAGGTGAGGCAAACTGCTAAACCACAGTTCCTTAACCAACTCTTCCTAACCAGGATGGCTTTGCATCATTGCTTCACGCAGGCAGGGAGGGGAGGAAATTGTGACCTCTTGCTGCCTGCGCTTGGCTGTGCACTGCTGAAGTCTGTGGGAGCTTTGTGGATGCTGGGTAGGAGCAGGCCCATATAAAGATGCAACACGCGATAGCAAAGATCGTACCCTGCTCTGGATTGATCTGAGTCATGAGGAGTTCATGCTGTCAGTCAGCAAGAGCACGAGGACGTCTGATGTGTTCTGGTCATCTCACTAGAAAAATTAAAGAATTAAAGATGCACATCCTCCTTGCAGTACCCCCCTGTACTCTCACCTGGATGAAAGCTTAAGGACAAAACCCACGTTTTTCACACAGGCCTACTTTTTCCACAAAGTGTTGTCAACCTTCTCCACCCCTTATTTTAATAAAGAAAAATCTGCCATCCTTTTGACCTTGGACTTGTTCATTTTCTCTGTCTCTCTCAGTACATGCTCTTTGCTAACCGTTCAGCATGCTGCGGGCCCTGATAAAAGTGGTTAATGTTTACTGAAACCTGCGTATGAACTGTACTAAACCTGATGGGGGGGGGAGGCAAAGTTCTGCTAGCAGCATCCATGACCAATTAAAAAAGGTTTTGGTTTTTCTTTTTAAACTCCCCCCCACTACTGAACAGCTGCATCAGTAGATGGGCAGGCAGCACAGAGAGAGGACTGAAAAAAAGCTTCTAATCCATCCACCTAGACACTTCAAAATAAGTCACTGTTCTGAGTACCATATGTCTTCCACGAATACACAAAAGCAATGAAAGAACTGACTGCTGGGGTTCTCTTTCTGGGGGATGCATACTTTATCCCCAAATAATTGTTTTCCAAAACAATCTGAAAACCTACAAGTCTAGCAGAACTGCTGAGTGTTCCCTTCTAGCTTTCCTTGTAGGAAGTCCATACACCCTTGCTTGACCAGTCTTCAAAACATCCTCTTAATTAAGTGAAAAAGCAGAGTATTACTACTGTAAACTCAAACTACAACTAACAGTTGATCAGTACATTTGAGAGACCTTAAATTCACCTTGATTTCTTCTCATCAGAGACACATCCTTAGAAATATGTGTTTCAATAGCTGTACCCGTGTACTATTTAGGAAGAATGTTTTGTAGCATAAACCAAATGTATGCATCACCCCTTCTTGCCTTACTGGCATTTTCTCCGTCTTTATTCTAATAACCAGCCCAGAGAGCTCTAACAAACAGCTCTTTCCTCCCTCCCACCATCTCTGGTGACAGTGGGATGCTCTCAGGTGTTTAAAGCCAATTTTTTTTTTGTACTAGAGGGCAGCAACAGCGCCATAGTCACCTTGGAAACAACCATCGCCCACTGTTTGCAGAACAAACAATGGTACCTTTTCAGCCAGCTCAAGGCAGGCAGGGCAAGGGGCAGCCAAGTAATTCTGGGACTTACAGGAGTGTTAACATATTGCATTCATTCAGTGCGTCAAAAAATAGTTCAGCACGAGAAGCAAGGCGCTCTCAAAGTGAGAGCCTTTGGCTGGAAACCACAGACAAGTGCACGGGGCTCAGAAGGTCAAACACGTCTCCCAAGTCAGCAATGAAGTCTTTTCCTCTGATTTTTTACTTGCCCTCCTGTTCCCCTCTCTCATACACACAGAAGGAAGAAAAACGCACCTATTTAAACTGATCTTATCCACGAAAAGTCAAGTGTTCAGCTTCCAAGTAGCACTCACTGAAGTTTTCTCAGTGTGCCAAAATATTTTAAAGAACTGTTTACCCGCACTTGTAGTGCTTTGTACCCAATGCATCAAGAGCCGTTTCCAGAAGCGTTCCTTGTGAAGTTAGCAAGAATTGCGGTTATTCAGCATTTCAGACCCTATGTCTAAGCACTGGAGCAGTTACATATCCCTCTTCTTTCAAACTAATTCCATTTTCGTAGAGCCATGAACAAGCTGACTGCTTTAAAAAACATCGGATGTACACCTGGCTTAACAGTAACTTCTGAGTGGCTTCCTATCTCCTGGAGACTTTTTTCTCTACTCAAAGAAGGCCCACCACCAAACAAGCCTTTTTACCTACAACAAGCAGGAAAAAAACCTAGATGTTTAGGGATTCAGGTTTTATCAATTTTAACACCCTCTCCCAAGGCGCTTGCTCTTGTGGCTGGATGCAAGTGTAATGTTTAAAGCAGAATGGAGGCTGAGGTGTCGCTTGGATACTTCAGTGCTTTGTAACCTTCCCACACCGGCTAGCAGACACCTACACCATCGAGAACTGACAGAAGTTGTCCAGCTGCCCAGCTTGTCTGTAAGGCCGCTCGGCAAAGGATTGCGAGGCCCTATGAAATCATGCTACCATTTGACTTGTGCATAACATAGCATCCAGGTGTGCTGTGAAGGAGTGCCAGGCACAACACACCCAGCTGAGAACTGCACTGAGGTGATGAGAGCTGCACAAGAGTACAACAAAGCAACTCCTGGGCGAGATCTACAGATTTCCACATCACAATATAAACATTTTTCTACAGCCTTCACTCACTTTTCATAGTGCACTCACCTTTGGCCAAAAAAAAAAAAAAAGGCAAATCATCTTAATTAGACCATTAGAAACACTGACTGGTGCTGTCCTGCTAACTAAAGCCTCCAGCAAGCTTGTCCATGTGGGCCAGACAGGTTCACTCACGACTACAACCATGGTAGCTCAGTTGAGTCAGATTAACATTACTAAAAATCTATCTTAATGTTCATTAAGATGCAGGTTAACACATTAACTGGTCTCGCACAGCCACAAACATGGCTTCGGACACGGTAGGCTGTACCTTAAGAAGCATCAAGAGAGCTTTTTTTTTTTTTTTTAATTGTGTTCAGCTAACTCAGTTGACCTCAAACAATTGAGACACACACCCTTTTTGCCTGTCAGGACAGGGTCCTTCTCTGTCTTTCACTGCTGGGACAGGAGAAGTGAAATAGGTATAGAGGTGATTCACATGCAACCCATCCTTCACTTACTCCTAATGGGGGGTGGAGGGGAGGGAAGCACATGGGTGAAAAGCCACAGCTGTTCCAAGGCTGTTCCAACTTTACAGCACACGATTTATGGAAAACAAAACCAGAAGAACAGAAAAATAGGATTTGAACATTACCAACCTGAAAGAATCATTATAAATACCTCCCGCTCTGTGTAAGGGCTACCCTGGGCTCCATCTGCCTTCAAGGCCAAGAAAGGAAACATTAAACTTGAACAGCAGCCAGAATTCACTGTCTACTTTCTAACAGCACTGGGCTGTGCTTAGGCAGGGAAGTCTCTACCTGTGGCAGACCAGCAGGCAGCACGTCGGCCAAGCCTTGCTGCTGCTGCTGCTGCTGCTGCCGCCTCTGCACTTTGCACCCTCACCACGAGCTCCAGCCAGAGCCCAGCAGAGGGACAAATAATACCACAGGGCTGCCCTCTCCCCGAGCATCTGCAAGCAGCACCAGGTTCGGAGGGGAGCATGCTCCTCGTGCCCCGACAATAGGCTCCGACTATTTTGGCAGAGGTGCGTGCTCCCAAGGGCCCAGACTCAGCGAGCCAGGAAGGTATGGGTACCAGTCGGACAGGAACGCTCTCCCACACAGGACAGCCTTCCAGCGGGCTGGGGTTGCTATTCGAGGCACTGCGACGACGTTTACACAAAACAAGGACGGCAGAGGCACGCGCGTCCCCTTCGCTTGGGCATCACCGCGAAAACTTCCCAGGGTCACGCCGCAGCCCAGCGCACCCACGACCGGGCCTCCTGCCCCGAGCGTGACGGAGAAGCAGGAGCAGCAGTTGCTGCGGCAGGGCCAGCCCTTCCCCTCCCTTCCCCCCACGCAGCCACCCCCACCCTCCAGGAGCTATATCGCAAATCCCCAGGCCATGCCGACTGCCAGCTGACATAACTGTTTAGTCAGCAACCAGGGAGAGGAGCGGCCGCCCCCCTCCATCCTTCCCCGGCTCCTTCCCGTGGTACCTTCCCCACCGCCAGCAGCTGCCAGGGGAACAATCTCCGCTCCCCAACCCCTCCCGGCCCCCCCAAAGTATTCAGTTTTCCAAAAAGTTTGTCGAGCTTTGCACGTAGCTGAGGGATCCGGGTTGGGTTTTTTGGATTTTTGGTTTTTTTCCCTCTTCCCCCCCATCTCGGTGCTTTGTGTAACCCTCTTTCGCCACCCTGCCCCATCCCCCAGGCGAGAGGAGATCCAGAAGCGCTGCTTCTGCTCGAGCAACTTCCTCCATTTGCTGCGAGAACATCACTCCGGCCGGCCCCGCGCCCCGCGCCGCCCCGCAGAGGAAGTGCAACATAATAGCCAGGCCCCAGGTGCCAAGGTTAGCTTGTCCTTTTCCTCTCCCCGGGATGATTTCCACTCCTTTTAATACCAGCCTCCTGAAGAGCAAGGGCTTAAAAGCTGTGCAAAAGTTATAAACCCCCACATGCCCCCCCCCCAAAAGCCAAAACCTGCTGAAGCACTACACTGCCTTTGCACACTAAAACTTACACGTCTTTCGGAAAGGTTTAGCCTTTTTTATGGAGCAAAAAGTCAGGCTTCATCCACGCACACAAGAGCTGAACGACTTTAACCATACCTTTTCAAGTCAGAGAAGCCCAGCCCTCAACGGCAATGCAGCAGTACTACCGGCGTACAAAACTGCCCGTGCCGGCTTTTTCCACCTGCCCACTGCAGATGCAACAGCTACAGCAGTACAGATGTCTCAGCTGAAAGGAGAACTGTATCCCAGACCAGGCTGGAATTATGAAAAGCCTGGGCAGAAGGCAAGGATTCAGTCTGCGAGGGAGATGGAGGTCATCACCCCAACCCCGTTTCTCAGAGCGCCGAGGACGCAGTTTCCACCCTCTACTCTGACACCACCTGTGTAACTGAACACACGGCCCATTTTTAAAAAGAGGTTTTAATGGAAAGCCTCACAATGTGTTATTACACCTTTCCCTTGTCAGTTTGCTTGCATGGTACAAAAGCGTGCATCTACTTACTCCAAAATGCAAACAGTCATAGTGCCAAGTTGTTGGAGGGAAGCTGCTACACTGGCTCATTTCGCAAAATCCTCTGCCTTTCCAGGTGTAACAAGGGGAGATCAAAAGGTGTAACCATGCCCTAGGTACTATGATGCTATCCATAGTTTACTCAGAAACATGCCCTGTGCTGACATCCCTAAAACAAAATGTTATTTATTTGGCTTATACAAAAGTCTATTCCATGGTGAAAAACTGAAATCTCCCCTTTCCTCCTCTCCTCCCCATAAAAAAAATATACGCATGCTCTTTTTTGTATTCCCTCCCAGCTGGGTATCTGTGCAACTGACTCCAATTCATCTGATTACTAAGCTGTAGAGTAACTGAGAAAATTGAAGAGTGAGTGACCTGTCTCAGTTTATCACATCATGAATATAAGGAGTTACTGAAAGGAAAAAAAAAAAAAACTACAAATAGTCTCCAAATAACTAAGCAATGGTGAGGGCTGAAATTCCCTAGAAAAGAAGAATGTTATAAGTTCAGAACTCCTTAATTCACTCTTCCACGCTTCAGTGCTAAAACCTCACATTCTACACAGGCTGCCTGCTGCCAAGAGATAGACAGCTGCAACACGTAGACACAAAAAGGAGGTGTCTTTTGGCTGGAGTTTTAGATTTCTACATGCTGCCCTGTTTTACATGCTACTCCCCCAAACAGTTACAAAAAATAACTTCAGAAATCTAAAAACAAATGGGCTATTGTAACTGATGATAACCACTGATGGAGCCTGTATCAAGTGTGCAGATGCCATAAAGCCCCTTCACAGTCCATGTTCTTTTGCAACAAGACAATTTTCTTGGAAATGTGCTGTTGCAGTTATTGTACTTACTTGGCCTTTAGCGTATGTTTAGTTCCATATCTTGTAACAGAAGTCTGGGCATTCCAATAAAACCTACATCAGTCTTCACTATTATTTTCTTTAAGCTGGTATCTATGTGCAGTGATTGATACTCTGCTCCTGGCTACACAAACTGACTTCTTCCACAAAAGACACTGCACTGACACTGGCAAAGTTGCACCAGATTTGTAACAGCTCAGCCAGAACAAAACCTGGACCACAATCTTAAATGATGAAACATGATCTCCTTACACAGTATCAAGCATAATTAAGAAAGGTAGTCTCTCAAGATGAAAATCAAATTTGGGAGCAGAAAGAACAGCTAAAGAAGACGCAGTTTACCAAAGCAACAGAATTTTTGCACAACTAATGCAGTAAAGAGATTTGTACCAACAGAGCAGTCAGTCAATGTGTAGTAAGTAAGCTCCAAAATCAATTTGGGAGCAGAAAGAACAGCTAAAGACGCAGTTTACCAAAGCAACAGAATTTTTGCACAACTAATGCAGTAAAGAGATTTGTACCAACAGAGCAGTCAGTCAATGTGTAGTAAGGTGGGAAGACAAGACTATCTTCACAGCTGAAATTCTCAAGCCCCTTGATGCAAACAGCGTGTAGTTTTGTGCTGCTTGCACTGGGTCAACACCTCTCCAGAAGCTCTTCCCCTTCCTCCAGCTGCTCATTCCCATGCCAGGGAAAGCCTATGGTTTGCTTTCCCTTTAGTGACCAAAACAAAAATTTGGGGGCTGTGACTGTTGAAAGACAAAAAAATGAGCGAGGACTGGCTACCCAGACTGTTTTAGAGATAAGGCTTACAGAGAAACCCCACAAACCCTTGTATCAGCATCTGTGAAGAGGAGGTGAGTTACAGTACAACAGGAATGAACTGCTGGAGGTGAAGGGGTAAACAAATTATGAAAACCAAAACCAAAACCCCCTCCTTAAGCTGGTTTTGCTGTAGATTATGAACAGCTTCTTCATCCGATGATGTCAAATGCACATTTAGGTTGCCAAGGAAACCATTCTGAAGTCACTAATTCAACATCATTCTGAATTTTTTTTAAACACACCAGAAATGGGAAAGCTGCGAGGAAATACCTAAATATCAAAAGACTCTTAAGAAAAAGGCAACTTCAAAGAGATAACGAACATCGTGCACAGATCTCCATTGAGATTTTTCCCTTTGCATTGTTTGTAGTCACATACCTGGAAGAATACTTGCCTTGAAGTGGTGGGGGGGGAAAGCGTTAAATACAAGTGGTGTTAAATACAACCTTTGAAGGCAAACACCACAATGTACCTGAAAGACAGGGGCAAGTGCGAAAAGCAAAAGGGGGGGCAGGGGAAAGTGAGTCTATTAACATAAGCCTGCCACTCTTACAGTTACTGGCATCACGGTACAGAGATACTCATGAACTGATAGTAGCCATGGAGTGGATGCTCACTCTTACCTTCAACGAAGCTGGAAGCCAGAATGCAGATAAGAATATACAAGTTAAAAATGAAGCATCTTCAGGGGGAAAAAAAAAAAAAAAAAAAAAAAAAAATGGTTGTGCTGGTTTTTCAACATCGCAGCTCCAAGCCAGCAAAGATCCTAAGCCCAACACCACAGCAGATGCAGTTCCTATATACAAGGACAGATAGAACAGACATTGCTAATGACCCCCCCCCATGGACCAGAGCTTGGATTAGGCTCTGTGTGCAGGAATTAATCAACCCAGCAACACTGCTGCATGGATTCCAGGATCCATTCTAGCAAGCAATGCCTCCTGTTTCATCCAAGGTTGATTTGAGGCCCCTGCAAAGATAAACCAGCAAAAAGGCATTCCGCTTGGTTCTTCCACTTTTCCTCCCGGCCCCTTCTTCACTACAAAGACATGATGGTTTTGATGGTTTGAGCACCGGTCTTTTTAATGATGGTTGCATGGGCATTTAAAATCTGATCTATCTGCACTGCAATCGGAAGTCCTGTCCTCCTCTGCTACGTCTTCTCCATTGCCTCCTTGTGCCAGCAGAACTAAATCAGCTGCACAGCAAGTCAGAGAACTGATCCAGCCGAAACTGAACTTTCAGAAGACAGAGGGACAAATACAAAAAGTCCTTATCTGCATCTTGGCCTAGCACTTTAGGGCGTACCTTTAAGATATTTAAGATCTTTAATATTTAGGATATGAACCCAAGAAAAAAGGCAGTTAAGGAAATACTTTTAATTAAAGCAACATAAACATGTCTTCCTGCTTACACATACACAATGACTTTATTTTAGCTTTTAGGTTTTTCTGATCTAACATCCAAGAGCAGAGAGATACCTGCAAAGCAAATGCCACGCTAGGGTCCTTGGTCCTCACAAGGCCTTTAGGATACTAAATTTAAATTTAAGATACTAAATGCGTAGAGCAGCAGCAGAGCAATACAAGACAAGCTCTGAATTCGACAAACAGAACTACAACAACTCAATAGTTTAAAAGGACAGCCCCTGCCTCCTTTCTCCAAACAGATATGCTTGCTACTTCCAAACACTATATAATTCACAGAGCACACAGAGCCCAGCACTAAGGGCTGAACAACTTATTAGAATGGTTTTATACACAGTGACATTGAAAGATAATTATAAATCAGTACTACACGATGAACAGGGCTTGTTTCTCCTAAGACCACTATATTTCATCAATCCTGAGAGGCTTAATAAAGGGAATAAGTTACCTAGATAAAGCTGAGTTCTCATTGTGAAAGGCTTCCTTTACCAAAAGGCTTGAAATCACTAGCGGCAGCCTTCATATTATTCGCAACTAAGTTCCCAGTTCTGGCAAGCTGGAATAAAGTTTTTCATCAGCTAAACACAAATCAAGTAGCATGCATCACTTGGTAAGCAGGTTAAGGTAGGGCTTTAAAAGCCAAGGTTCCTTTTTAGGCTATGTCAGTACTGAAGAATGCGCAGCACTTTACACAGAGAAAGAAAGGGGTTAGCATGACCCGATCTAAACATCTCCTTTCTCACTCTCCACTTCAGAAGTGGCTGCATTTCAGTAGTGTTGTAGGCACCAATTTGTAAAGCACCCCAGGAGTGATCTAATGTAAGTAAATATAGTGGTATGGTTAGTACTGAAGAAAAATTCTTTTGGATGCAAAAATTAAAATCTCCAAGTCCAGCAACACGGAGTAGACCTACAGGTGGACAAGTGGGTTGGCAGACTACCAAAAAAAAAGGGACGGGAACAGAATAGATTACATCAACATTTTACTTCAGAGAGCTCAAAATAAGTCCCCTGATACCTGCCGAGACCAAACAGCTGGGTGAATCCTAGTTATCATCCCAAATAAGCAGGCTAGCATTGGAAAGCAGGCAAACTCTTTTGTGGGTAGTATCACTTGGCTTGCGTGGAGCTCAAAGAAATACCCCCAGAGCTGGCAAGGACAAATGCCCCTTGTCTCTGGGTAAGTTACATTCACTAAGGTTTTACATATGCAGGGCGTGCTTCAGGCTGCCATCTGTGGGGGGGGGGAAATATTAAGTGCAGAGATACAGGGACACTGCTCTTAGAAAACAGTAGTGTATTTGGGAAGGAAAGCAGCGAGCAAAGCATCATTTAAACAAGCAATTCTCAAGCAATCGGGATGGAAGTAACTGAGCCAGACCTGCAAACACCCTCACCGATCAGCATCTTCTGCCTGTAACCTGCCAACACTGAGAGTTTCCCAAAAAAGCTGCTGGAGAATCCTGGCAGCACCTGGAAATCTTTAAGCCTGTCCAAGTATATGTCTTACAGCAATAAATATGTAGGCAAATAAAGTACTTTTGGCATGTGCCTGTGATAGATGTTAACAAGGCAAACTGTAGCTTTAACAAGTGTTCAGAGAACAATGTAATCAAAAGCATGGAACAGCTTCTGCATAATAACCGATACTCAGATCGGGACTCCAGCCTGGGAGGAAGGCTACAGAGGTGATACAACTGAGGTCCACAAAATCCTGAAAGGTGTGGAGAAGGTCGGCAGTGAATGAGTACTAGCTACTTCCCATAGTAGAAGTCCTAAATGGTGTCAAGTGGAAGCATCAAATGGCGGGTTTAGAAGGTTGTTTTTTCACCTCCCCTCCAACAAAGCATGTAGTTCAACTGCAAAACTCACCACCACAACATGCCAAGTGTCTGTGCAGGTCCAAAAAGCTGCTGGACAAGCTCAGGAAAAAGGATTCTTGAACCTAAATACTGACATATATAAAACCCATTTGGCTCAAGAGATTCCAGAAGCTGCACAGTGCTGGAAGACTATGCTAGGAAAGCATCATTAATAGGTGCCCTTTTGCCATACTCTGTTTTGATAAATCCACATCAATCAGCATCCTGGGCTAGATGGGCTTTTGATCTGACTTGGTATTAGACACAAATAGGACTCCCTTTAGTTTTTGGTTTTGCAGGTGAAAAATGCAGCATGACTTACTCCACAGGACTAAAAAACCTTCTGCCACAGATCCAGAGGCATTTCTGTCACCTTGAAGAGGCATTCCATGCTCTGAACCCAAGCTTCACTGGAGAAGGAGGTACCAGGAACTGTTCATTCCAGGACAGGGCAGTCCTGGGGAAACGTCGCCGGAGCCGCAGCTTCAGCATGATTCAGGTCAGGGCGATTTCAGAGGTCTGTACCACAGCTGTCTTCCCTGTCTGATGGCCAGCGGTTACCATGCTTGCAGCAGAGACACGTCCAACTCCAGAGCTGCCCATAATTGAAGTTTTAACTACCACTCAATTCAATTTAAGCACAACTCTGAAGCACACCGCTTGGGAGGGAAGAGACACATCCACCCTTCTGCCTTCTCTGCAACACAAACCAAGCCCTTCGCCAGGGCTAGAGCAGAGCAGCAGGATGAGAAACCTCTGGAAAAACTGAAGTCCTTTCTGCAGCAAACATTTGCCTGAGGCCCTCACCTAGGCATGAGTGCAGGCACACTTACTTCCAGGCCTTTGGGCAGGGACAGTGGTTAGAGGCTCGCCTGCAGACCACCTCCAGCAGAAGAGTCCAGGACAGAGCCAGGCCTCTTGTTGGTACTGCCACAGGCCATATTAACTTGTCGCCTCCAATATGCATCCAGCAGAGTTCAGGTCATGGATTTGTTGGAAGTTCATCACTTATTCAGGCTTTTGTGTAAGAGGTCATTGCTGTCAAACTGTCTGCTTTCACAAGCACAAAAGCTCATGTTAAAATGTAAATACTTACAGGTGTTCCACCAGGCACTCAAGATGAAAGTCAGAGCAAATATAATAGCCCTAGCCGTATTTTTACAATGCTGGTACTACTTGAATGTCATCTGCTTGTGAACCAAGGTTTTTATGTGGGTTCATCTGCCTAGACAGGAAGCATGATCTAATGGTGAAGACACAGGACTGGATTTAGAGCACTTGGGTTCTTTTTCTGCCTCTGTTACTGTCTCCCTCTGTGACCTTCAGTAAATAAATTCTTCATGCCACTGTCCCAATTGAAAAGAACGTGAATAGATGCTTACTCGGTCCCATACAACTGCTGTGACCCTGTCTCATTTTTGCTAATTACTACAAGAATTCTGGAATGATATAGGAAATGTTAATCCGACTCGTAAAGTTAACCTGAGTTAACAAAAAGCAAGAGCCTTATAAAAGAGCACAACACCCTCCTTCTCAAATGCCTGTTACGCTGTTTGTTTTTCAAGACGGAATCTCTGCAACTTATTATTACATTGGCCTTGATGGAGACAGCATTTTGCAAATTCAGCTTTGCAACAAGCCTGGATAGGCTGGCTTACCCCTGTCGCCTAGATTTGTACACTGCATACCACTTGCAAGGAATTCAAGCACGACTTCTGTGTTGGGGTAACACCACAAGGCAAGCAGCAGGACTATGCTGGCACAGGCCTACTGGGAAAATCAACTCCCCAGCTGTGGGAAGAAGCAAAGCCGGCGGAGGCTGCAATCACCACATCACCCTGGAATCCAGTTTTCATGTCCAGTCCAACCTCGTTCTGTGATTGAGCTACACAGTTCTGGAAAAGCTGGTACCTTCTTCCCTCAGCACTTCCAGCTACACGTCAGATTCTCTTGCGACTTTTGGAAGCCACTGTATTAGCTGTTAAATTGGAAGAAGTCATCTCAGGCCCGACAGGAACTCGCATTCATTCAGTTCAGTACCTATCACAGGGGTAATTTTGCACTGTACATCCCATGTCACAGAGGTCAGGCAGATAGCCCCACCACCCTTAACCATGCAGAGACTCTCACCATCAGGGACCCTTGGTATCAACATACAAAGAAAGCCAGCTTCGGTAAACCTTATGGGTAACACGGAGTACCGTCTCTCTGGAACAACACAGGGGAGTGGAAGGGAGCTGCGAACAACTGCGTTCTTCCGATGTGCATTCCCTTCCTCTGCTCAAGTAAGCACAGGAGGCCAAGCGAGTGCACATGACATGCTCCCTGCCATGTTTCATACAGCATCCCTAGGCAAGCCAGATACTTCTCAAACACAGTATGATGTTTGACAGTATGATCTGTCATAGTGTGACAGGCTCTCAGAGACAACATAGGGGAGAGAGAAGGGAATGGCACTGACAGATTTACCCAACAACGCTGAACTGTTCCTAGCCACGCTTCTCTTAAAAGAAGAAAACTCAAGCAAACAGACACACCGCAGACACACACAAATTTTACAATGTGTATTCTTTCTGCTCCTTGCTTTCAGTAACTTGTTCTACTTTTACGAATTTCTCATAACTCTCACTCACTCATCCAAAACCTTCCCATTCCTATAGAAAGCAGAGGTCTGTTTTGAAGAGGGGGGGAAAAAACCCAAAGAATCTTGGAGGTTGTTTCACATACAGCTTACCCCCCTAAACCTGCTCCCAGCCCTGCTCCCCCACGCCCCCCACACACGGTGCCGCGTTTTAAGGAGCGCTGGTTATGCTGAGATCAGTGAGGCTCCGGGGGCCACCTAGGCAGCTGTTCCTGCTCCTGTGTGTGGCCAAGAGCCAAGTCGCTCTGCCTTTTTGGTGATGTTCCCTCCTGCCGGCTACCCCCACTCCCGCCCACACGTCTGCAGGGTGGGGCGAGGTGGCCACTGGCAGCCTTTCCAAGGAAACCTAAGCGGGAGGGAAAAAAAAAAGGCAGCTTTCATTTGCAGCCTCTGGTCAGAAATGCTCAGCGATTTTTGACAGCGTGCTGTGGGTTGAAGCAACTGTAGTTTTTCTTCCCGGACAGCCAAGGCCCAAGTCGCCCTTAGGACTTTGTCACCTAGAGGAAAAAAACGCGTGCTCTGTCCTCCCTCTCCTCAAGCGCAAGGACAGCCCGTTAGCATCAGAGACGGCCCGCAGGACCCGCTCCATACAGCTGTTCCCCTGTTTTAAAGCAGACCCATCCTTGGAGGCAGCTGTTCTCCAGCCAAATGATGATAGCAGAGTGGCAGAAAGCTCACCCAGACCAACCCGAGAGCGCAAGGTGGGTGCAAGACATCTTCCAGGTGCAGGAAAGGGGCCACCGCAGCACTTTTTCTTCCCTCTACTGCTCCCCGCAAGGGCAGGCGAGGCGGCCAGGGCACCTTTCGGCCCAGCCAGCCCCACGGGCGCAGGTTTTAGGCAGCTGGCTATCTGCAGCCAGTAATCCCAGCGGCAGGGAGCGTCCCCGCGCTGAGCTGCAGCCAGATCCGGGGAGTGAAAAGGTGACAGCCAAGCCAACTTCACATAAGCCCTCGGAGCCTGCAGCTCAGACCCCATGTCAAGATTAGGAAAGTATGCACACACAGAGAGCACATGAGCAGCTGGAGTGCTTTCGTTTAACTCTTGCAGACACCATATATTGAAGGAGTTTGGGTTCACGGCCACGTTTCTTGCCGTCTCTCTTCAAAGCCAACTCTTCTCAGGCCACGAGACCTGCGACACTTCCTTGGGCTGAGCAATACCTTCTCGAGTAGGTCAGGAACTGAAGTCAGTCAGACGAGTTTGGAGCTGCAGCTCACACGGGTTAAAGATTCTGGCTTGTGTCAGGAATACTTTTTCTGAAAGTTAAACGCAGGCCCCAGTCCTGAAACACTTCCCCTAACTTCGCCCATGCCAGTATTTTGACTTAAATGGAACAACCTACTTAAGTAGAATTATATCTGTGTTAAAAGTGTCTGCAGGATCAGTGTTTGGTGTGATCTAGACTGGCCTCCGACATACACACACACTCCAGCAAATTTAAAAAATACCTTGAGAGCTATCAGGCTAAGCTGTGTTAAGACAAAAAGAAAAGGATGAAGATGGTAACCCCCACCACAGCACACTTAAAATTTACATCTGCGTATGTTGTAGATGATTCACCGGGGCAGGAGAAATAGGGATGCCTGCAGGCTACAGCTGGAAGTGAGAGAAGGGTCCCTAATACTCAGTTTATCTGGGCAAAGAAAAGTCTCAAAACCAAGCAGATCTGTGCACTGTCAGCACCAGAAACACTGACGATTCTGGGGGTCACTTACGATTTTTTTTATTTTACCTCTTCTAAGGAATAACAATTTAAGTACAGTAATGTTATCAATCCTAAACTGCAAAGAAACCCCCCTTCAGCCAAGAAGCAAACCGGACTCCTTCCTTGTCTGTACCAAGCACAAAAGCAGCAGATACAAACACGAGTTTCCTTGGAACAAACCAGTCAAATTCATTCAAATCTTCCCGAAGCGCAACAGGGCAGAACCCATTCCTGTTCCCAGAGCTTATTACAGTAACATGACTAAACATGCTCAGCAGTCCAATGTGATAGGATGCATCCATTTGCTGATGCCAGAGGAAGATGCATGTCTCTCCTACATGGCACTGCTCTCACAGGCTGCTTTTCAAAAGATGTTTTGAAAAGCGACCTGCTGCGTACATTCTTAACAAGTCATAGTATCACCGGCTGTACAAGTGTTTGACCTCTACTTGCTATGCACTGTGGACAAAAATCTGACATCAGCTTATTCCAACCTTAGTAACACCGAACTGCTTCTACAAAGCTGGCTGGAACAGACTACAACAACGCACTGATAAACTCCCAGACGGACCCCTGGAGTGCTGAAAATGCAACTAGTTTAGTACGTGAGCCCACATGTTTTAAATTTGGGTTGGTTTAATCCAAGTAAGTAACCTGATTAAAATGGGAGTCTTCTCTGGAGGTCTAATTTCTAGATGTTTCCATTACTCCATATGCTTTCATGTTGTATAAACATAACAAATGATATACATACATCACTGTTGGGATGATTTAAGAATTCAGTTTAAAGCTACAACGCAAGTCACTCAAGGCAAGAGAATTAGATTACTTTGTGAATGCCAAGAGCCAGCAATTGCACTTCATTTCGGTCTTGGGAAGGTGACGTATTGAAGGAGTGACATCTTCCTATTCCCGGTTTCTTCTTCTAATTTCTCAATTTCAGAACCTTGACATTTGTCACTTTTACATACAGCCCTAAAGCAAAAGGGAGAGAGAAGGACGTGGTCTGACTGTGATGCTTTAAAACATGTATTAAAGCTAGGAGTGTATTTGCTTCTAAACCAAACAACAAGATGCAGACCCCTGAACATGTATATACTTGCACCTATACTGCCTAGAACATCAAAAAAACCCCCAACAATCTTGGTCCTTCGTGTGCAAACTAGGCATTTATGAGAGCTGCCCAAATTCTGCCTTGCAACCAAAGCTCTCTGTTTATAAGCAGACACCTCAGCAGCAGCAGTGCAGGTTCCCAGCATGCCTCAACCCTGGTATCTGGAAAGGCTCCATTATGGGGTAAGAAGATCGTTATAATTAAACATTTATACTGAGGTAGTGCTGAGCAGGTCAGTTCCACCATGTGTTAGGTGGCTTTTCAAAACTCGGTAATTGAATGCTGATCCCTGCCCCGAAGAGTTTACAGTGTAGGAAATCAAAGCATAACACTTGGCATCTGTATACTGGGAATTAAACAAAGACCACCACCAGCTCATTTCTTGGGTCTTTGGACTAGGCAGCTCATATAAACATCCATTACTAGAAACAGTGGAAATTTTTAAATCAGCAGTCTGGACTTTCCTAATCCACATCTGTGCTACCGGGTTGTGCAGCTCCGTTTGAATTAGTAGCTAAGACAGTAACTACAGTGTGCAATTTGCACGTGCTGCTGGCATCTTCTTGTCCAGTGTAAATTATTTTTGGCCCAAATACTTTTTAGCAATCATTTTGAAAAGACAGTGAACACACAAATGGAAACATTTACTGCAAGTCAGACGATTCAGGCAGTGTAGGCACGACAGTGGCTGCCAATGCATGAGGTCGAAAGTCAGGCAACAGCAGATCCTTCTGCACAGGGTCACCCAATACTCCAGGACGACCCCAGGCAGGCATCAGTACATCTACTATGCAATACTAGCACACGTCAGCTATCAGGCAGACCACGGCCACATGCAAGTCTGTGGTATTGCAAATCTACTAACCCACATCTCTTCCTATGGAGATTAAGAGTTACGCAATGGTGTAAATAAAAACTCTGGCCCCAAACACACAGGGGCCATCTCTGCCCCAGATCCATCCTCGGGGAGAATCCTCTACATTCCCCTCTTCCTGCAGGGAAGGACAGGCCTGGGAAGGACAAGTCCTCCTCCCACTCATCAGAGCGAATATGCTCAAGAAAGTTAAAGCACAGCCTCTATGATTTAGAAAAGGGATGCAGCAATGGCCACACTGTTTCAGCGATGCCCAAAACCAGGATGGAAGAGAATTTAGTCAAAATAGGCTATTATATCGCAAATTCAGTTTGCTGTTTGTCAAACACGGTCCTAAAACAGATGCACTGACTTTATAACTACACCTGTAGGAATTTCAAGCACCAGAAAAATACAAAGACACTATTAGTGTTTCAGTCTTTTAAAGTTTCCTGGCATCTTTCATGCTATGAATGCTCAAGAGCTTTCAGCTGTATATACCCCACATAAAATCTTAGTCCAGTGAAGCCTGAAAGAATTTTGCTGTCGATTCGAATGAAGCCACGTTTTCCACTTCTACATACTATTTACACATCTATTGATTTATTAAACACGTAACAGCAACCATAACGGGGCACGATCTCTGTTCAGCTTGGCCCACTTAACTGTTCTGTGAACACCTTAACTTTCGTTTGCTGGCTTTTGAGCATCTAAAATGAGTAACCTTACCATTTATTTCTGTCTTTTTTTCTTTCTCAAGGGAAAAGGGAATCATGGAAAATCCTCAGTCACTGGATTTAAAGAGCTTACAAGTTCCAAAAGCTTTGCAAGTAGAGATTGGGAACTGCTTGAACTGCAGTTAGCAGGGCTGCAGATTTTACAGAATCCACCAGTGTCTTCCTGCAGAGTTTATAATCTGCATGGCTTCCTCCCAAGGTAACCAGCATCCACTCTGAGGCACGGATCATTTCACTCACCCCTAGAAATTCACCCTCTGGTTAGGTCGAACGTGGTGGCTACTTCACGCTCAGCAAAAAGATGCTGCCGTTTCCCAAAAAGAAGAAATGGAGACAGAGTATGGAGAAAATTTCTCCCACAAAGTGTAGGTAGCACTGATATGAAAATAAATTCTTCACTATTTTAAAAAAAAGCAGTTTCCAACAATAAACCGAGTTTACACCAGGGAAATAGGAGCACTGTGATACAGCTCTCTCTACCCTTTTGCAATATGGACAGTCAAGCTCCTGACAGTTCAAAGACTGCCAGGAGATCTTACCAAGCAGAAAAGCCACCTATCTGCTGTAAAGGCTGGAAGTTGCTCCAAGACTTGTCCTAGAAGCTGCGAAGGACCACAGTTTTGAACCTTACTTGGAAACGTAGTAAGATGTACTAAGCAACACCTGGCTGGGCCATCTGACAAAGAGGAAGAACAAATGATACCTGCAGCTGTTAGAAAAACAGACCAAAAGAAACATACCCTCCAAATCAACTAAACACAAGGCATAAGTTACACCTCTGTAGAGAAGCACTTGTCATTGCATTCATACTTCTTCCCCTGGAAAATAACAGTCAAACCTCACAAATGGAAGCCCTTAGTAACCCAGCTACATCTCTTCCACAACTGGCTTCTACGGCATGCACTTCCACTTCCTGGACCTTCAGCGTCTCACTTAAAAAGCAAGCCTCCTCCTGCAGCTTTCCTTACTTCCATCCAAAAGCATCAGGATGTACAGACAGCAAAATATGTGAGTTGTGCTGCAAGTTATCCAAGTGAACACCGATTCAGGATACCTTAAGGCTTTTGGGGAGGAGGAGGGGATGAAGCAGGCAAGCACACGCACAAGACGCCACAGCCACATGTTGTCCTCGATACGCCAGCCAACTGCATCAACACCAGAAAAAAATGCACACACGAATGAAGAACAGCACATAGGTATTCATGTCCTGGCTGCTTCTCATGTTCTCAAAACACTAAGAGCAATGAGACATAATGAACTTCATTTAATGAAGAAAATGCATTTTGTGTAGCAAAAAGAGGAACTTAAACTAGGCTCTTTCCCCTACAAAAGCTGTGAGTGGTCCAAATTAAAAGTGATGTTGCTCCCTAAAGGAAATACAAGGAAGTACTGCTGCTTATTGGTGCAAAATCCAAAGCAGTTCTCCCTTGTCCAAGCGGTAACGTTAGCAGTATGAAGGAGTTCGGCCTTACACAGGAATGGAATTTATTGCTGTGATGCAAGCACCCTGAGCAAAGAACTCCCAGGTACCGATACACCTGAACACTGACATCACCTGCCGTACGAAATGGGACTAACAAGGGCTCAAGTTAAAGCCAGCTAATCACACACAATAAAAGCAAAGGCCAGCTATACCTCAAAGCGAACATTTTGCTTCTCTCATCCTCAGAGAGGAAGCACATACCTAAACTAACTAAAAAAAGGTTTGTCAACGGCTGATCAACCTCCGTTTTCAAAGGACAGATGATGCAGGCCACCCATTCCTAAAACACCTACGAGTATGTTTATGCTGTTTCAAGAATGCACATGCTAACACCTGTTAAAATATCTACCAGGAGATGACAAGTGGAGAAGTCTTACATGTATCAGAGGCTGGCAATTCCACTATCAACCACAAAATACCTTTCTCTTTTAGAACCAAATTAGCAGGTCACTCGGGCACATCAGCATAGAAAACATCCAAGATGCTTAACATACTTTTAACCCAGAGTGACTTAAAAGTCAAAATTCAATTTTTCAAAGCTGACAGAAATTACACTGGGAAGTTGCTTGGCCATTGTCTGCAAGCAGCTCTCCCACACTTTTTGAGAGCTCTACACAAATAACGTCCCTTGTGCAAATGGATCTTCAAAGAAACTTCAGACACCAGGATGAGGGGATGCCTTCTTCAAAAGGAAAAGGATCTCTCGAAATCCTGAGATTAAATAAGTACATAATTAAATAAGATTGAACACAAAACATTTTTGCTCGGGAAGGTTAGGTGCAGGAAAACAGTGGAATTTGAAAGTTGCATTCCACATGCTTCTATGGGAAGATCAGCAAAGGAAAGCAGGGAGGTAATCAAGGCCTGAAAAGCCTCCCTCTCTAATGGTCCTTGGAATACCTATTTTAGTTCAGGAGCCTAACAACGCCCCTGGGGAATTTTGACAGCTTTTCTTTTCCCTTGCTGTAGCACCTCTGTGGATGGCTGGGACTCTGCAGGTGAATCCTGTTGTTAAAACAGCTGCCTTTCTCTACATCTTTAAAGAGGTATTCAGATTCTCTTAGCCTTACTTAGTTGAATCACTCTGAATAAACAGTCTCCACCCATCAACTACTTCTTTTGTGTAAAGCACCTATTCAAAGGCAACCACCTTTATTGATTGCTAGGCTGGCCAACCTGAAAGCTGAAATGCCACTATAAAAAAAAAAAAAAAAAAAAAAAAAGCAGGATATACCAGAAGGCCTGTGTTGTTTCTAAAGGAAGCACAGGTCCAGGCGCTGCTCAGTTACATCAGGACAATTCCTTTCCGACTGCAGGAGGCTGCTGTAACAGGTTTAACACCAGCACAGTTTAACACCGGCACAGCCAACGAACCAAGTATCCCACTGACTCTTCTCCCTTTTGACCGAGCCCTTTTCCTTGTTCTGACCCTTTTCCAGCACAACACGAACAAGCCATCCAACGGGATTCCACAGCATATGCCCCAGCTGGCAATTATTTTTAACATTTCATAATAAAGCATTAGCACAAGCTCTAGGTAAGTTTTGTCACCCTGTTCCCAGTAAAACGCTGAGGGAAGGGGGGTGAGATGCTCCAGTACTGCTGCCTCGGAAACCCGCACTCTTCTAAGTTACTGGCCCTCAAATGTTGCTATTAAAAACAGAGCAGTAGGGTGGGGTGGAGGAAACACCTTCAGGTGGGAAAAACATCATGGCTGGCAGACATCAAAGATAAGCCATCATCAGATTTCTTGCACCGAAGAAGAACAAAGAGCCAATGCTCCTGAAATTCCTGTTCAGAAATACCCCAGAACAGAGCCAGCACTTCCCACCTCAGCCAACCTCACCTATTTTCATTTGTAATCAAACGCTGATAACCAAACCTGGCCCGGCAAAGCTCTGCAAGTTTCAAGCCCTTCCTGGCTCCACACAAATAGCTAACTTTTCAGTGTATCACCAGAGAGTGGCACTTCCAAAGATACGCAAGTCCTGCCTTTTAAATCACTGCCTATAAAGATGCTTCTAAATGGGGGGGGGGGAAGCCACAGCTCC